>PVJS01005039.1:0-66030 GCA_004027185.1 Glis glis
TACCGCAAAAAAAAAAAAAAAAAAAAAAGAATTTAACACCTCTGATAACTAATTGGCCAGGGAACTGTTTTCTCTGCTTTGTACTCCGCAAAGATCATATATACATATATATAAAGTTGACTTACCTTCCCAAAAAGAAAGCAATATAGAAAATAGAACTGTTTAAATTGACAAATTGGAAAAGGAACATCTTCAGGGCAAAGCTGTTTTCCCATTCAGATTCTGTTCGCGGATATTCTGAAAAAAGTGATATGAAATATTCCTGTTTAATCGCCAAATATAATTTAAACCCTAACTTGCCTAACATTAACTTGGTTAAGAGCGAGAATTTTTTTCTAATACTAACTGATATATATATATATCATATATATATATCATATATATATGATATATATTATATTATGGCCCATATGATTATTTTTATACATTTGTTGGTACATTATAGTTTCACATCATAATGTAGTTCATAGTGGTAGTGACATACATGCTTGGTGAGCTTGGGACTTGGTGAGCTTCCCCCAGGCTCCTTCCCACTTCCCCTTCCTCATACCTGATATTGAGATTGGCATTGGTATTCTCACATAAGTACATAATGTCAGTGAAAATAATGTCAATGGAAGTGTTTCCTTCATTAATTCTCCTTCTGCCCCCAACCCTCCCCTGGACCACCTCTCTCACTCCTCTGGGGTTTCTCCTCCATCATCTAAAGTCCCTCTTGTATCCTGATTACTCCCAAGCTTCCATATATAAGAGAAAACATATGACCCTTCATTTTTTGTGACTGGCTAATCTCACTTAGCATAACATTCTCCAGATTCATCCATTTTCCTGCAAATGACATAATTTTGTTGGGACAAATATTACAACCTATGATTTCTCACTCCAGAACACATTGTGTGTGTGTGTGTGTGTGTGTGTGTGTGTGTGTGTGTTACTAGGGATTGAACACAGGTACATTCTACCTCTGAGCTATATTCCCAGCACTATTTTACTTTTTTATTTTGAAACAAGGTCTCACTAAACTGCTGAGGGCCTTGCTAAGTGTTTGAGTCTAGCTTCAAGTCTGCAATCTCCCTGTTTCAGCCTCCCAGATACTGGGATTGCAGGTGTGTGCAACCATGCCTGGCTCAAAGCCCACATTTTTAACATTATGACGCCTAACTAAAACACTGCATCTGTGAAACAAGAATTGGATGATATAGAAAAGAGACACTCAGAGAACAGGAAATAGCTGTAGAACATGTAAGATCTGAGCAGATTATAAAACATTTTGGAGAAGACTTAAAATTTGAAATTATCTTGAAAAAAACCCCAAAATCATAGAAAATGAGAAAAGAAAAAATAGAATATAGTTAGAAATATCTGAATATAAAAATTTGCTAAAAATGAAAAAAAGGGAGGACATTATTGAATAAACAATATATGAAAAATCCAGAAGCTAAGTTTCCTAGTGTCTAGATTAAGTAGCTGTGCAGGTGTTCCCACCAGGATCGCCCATCAGTTAGAACTTGCTGGTCAGCTGCAAGGAGTAGAGTTAGCTGATAGACTAAGCATCCGCTTTCAGGTCACAGCCTCCCTCTTGTCTGGCAGCAACCGCAAAATGACTAAGCATGACAGAGGTACTAGGACTTGGCTAAGAGGAATCCCCAGTGTTGGATTCCTCTCTGTCTTTGAAATCTTTGTTGTAGAGTTCCCTTTGGACTGGTTAAGATTATCGCTCTGCGCTGCTGTCTGAAGCTTTCCCTGCCCAACCCTGCTTCTCTCCACTTATACCTTTTTCAGAAGTTATCCCCTAATGAAACACTTGCATTGCTAACCCCATTTCAATGTCTGCTTCCTGGTGGACATAATCACTACACAGATTGATGGAGCAAAGTATCATACACAACTAAAGATAGAAGACTATCACATTGCTGTAAATCTCACTATGGGAAAATATCTGACATCATGTTGGGGGTGTAACTGAATGAAAAATCAAAATAGATGACATGCAAAAGACTGTGACTATTAACATAGAAACATAGTTCTCCAAAATAACCCTGAAATCTAGAAAAGGGTAAAGAATTTCCTTCAGAAGTCAAAAGGAAAAATAGGTCCAACCTTGAATTCCATACCCAGGAAAACCAAAAGTCAAGTTTGGAAGAAGAATAAAGACATTTTTAAAATGCAGAGTTTCTGCCCGGTGTGGTAGCGCATGCTTGTAATCCCAGTACTTGGGAGGCTGAGACCGGAGGATCTGGGTTTGTGGCCAACCTCAGCTACTTAGTGAGACCCTGTTTCAAAATAAAGGATAAAAAATAGGGCTGGGAGTGTAGCCCGGAGGTAGAATGCCCCTGGGTTCAATCCCCAGTATCGCAAAAAAAAAAAAAAAATGCAGAGTTTCAAGAAATGAACTTGCAGGTAGCAAAATAAGGAATGAAGCCAGGAAAGAAGAAACGGGATTCAGGAAGTAGTGCGCTCCTGATAAGGTGAAAGGAGAAAGGCAATCCCAGGGTGCGGCTGGGAGTGGTTCCAGCTGCAGGTGGCCACAAGCGTACAGTGTAATCCATCTGGACTGGAGTAGATGGAGGGCTTGAGAGAATAACTCCGACAAGTAAAGCAAGTGCAGAGAATAGATATTAAGCTACGTGAGATCAGTCGGTCACGGAAAGTCTAAGGGTTGAATGTTTTCTCCCATATCTGGAAGCTACAGAGAATATAGGAAACAAAAGGGACTTCAGATAATTGAGAAGAGTGACCAGTAGAATAGCAGAAGGGGATGGGGGAGGGCAGTGGAGTGGGAAAAGGGAAGGACTGATGAAAGAATCAGTTCAAATTATTCTGTGCCAGGCCGGGTGTGGTGGCGCACACTTGTAATCCCAGTACTTTGGGAGGTGGAGACCAGAGGATCCAGATTCACGGCCAGCCTCAGCTGGCTTTCTCTTTCTCTCTCTCTCTCTCCCCATCTGTCTCTCTCTCTCTCTACCTAGTGAGGCCCTCTGCAACTTCGTGAGACCCGGTTTCAAAATAAAGTATAAAAAAATAGGGCCGGGGGTGTAGCACGGAGGTAGAACGCCCCTGGGTTCAATCCCCGGTACCACAAAAAAAAAAAAAATTATTCTGTGCCCATGTATGAAGGTATCACTATCAAACTAGCTATTCTGTATGGGGAGGAGTGGGTAGCAAGGGGGGACCTGAAGGGAATCATACATATGTTTATGTGCATGTCTGCTCGTATGAATTTGAAACTCACAAAGATGTATAATTATAATGTGCCAGTAAAAGTATAAAATTATATAAAAATTAGTGCCTATAAAAAAAGAAAATCAAAGGCATAGAATACTTGATGTGTTTGAACGAATTCAGAGGAAATTTTAGAGTCTTGGCAAAAATTGGGGGTAAATGAAGAAAAGCAAAAAATTAAGTAAAAATAATCCATTTTCATGAAAATGTAAAAGTTGCATTAAAACATAATTATGTTACACACTATGTTTTAGATACAAAAATAGTTATATAGACATAATTATGTGAACATTAATTTGGCTAAATATGTGGCTATAACAACTTTGGAAGGAAGAGAAATAACAGTTTGTGTGTAGCAGATGATGAAAGGAGGCATGGGTAGACAGGGCACTGCAGGGAGCAGTAAGAATCTTAAGTTTTTAGAATTAGTACTTTTATAATGGGAGGAAATAAATAGCTATTCAAAGATAAAAATCCAGTAATGGCAATAAAGCAAGTTATTTAGAAATAGGTTGGGAAGGAATAGAAGAATTTTAGAAAAATTTAAAAAATCCATTTCTTTGGGGGTATAGAAAACAGGAATGTTTAGTGTGGCAAAGGACTGATTTTCCTTATAAATCTTCCAATAGAGTTTTGCCCTTTAAGCCACATATGTACAGTATTTTGATAAAAATAAATATTGGGGGAAAATCCAAAGAGCTGAAAAGTTGGGGGAAAAAAGCAGAAAGTACAGGGTTTGCAAACTTCTAGTTTGGATATTTTATAACTACACACATTATCTATTTTTATTTCATGTAGATCAATTTACTGTACCACCTCTCTAATTTCTATTAATAAATAATTATGCAACTGAAGTTATTAAAATGCTAAATTACATAATGCAGCTGTAGATTGATATGCCCATGTTATTTTCTTATTAATAAGTAAGAAAAATGGACTTACCTAAATTAGTGAGGAGGTAAGCAACTTTTTCATAAGCCTACAATAAAGAGAAAAAGAGTATATATTATCCATTTTGTTTTATAAAAGCCTGGTAGTTACATTCTTCCAGGAAACAACTAAAGTGTGTTCCACAAAGTGGTTACATTTTAAATGAATTAGAAATATTTATTAAAATTTACCATGCAGTGCTTTACATAACAACATACACAAAATGATATAATATGAATGTGTATGGGAATATATGTAATACATGCATATATACACCTAGATACACTTTTTATCTGCAATAAGAAGTCTTTTCTGGTGGCTCTCTTTATCTTCATTTTTCAATTTATTTTCTAAACATGCCAAAGAGTAAATAAAAGTCATTCAGCTAGTCAATGTCTGAGCAGAGATTTTACCATCAAATTATAGTCTTTTTGCCATTCTGGAAGGTGAAATGGAAGTTTGAATTATGTACTATTGATAAATAATGTTTCACACTGCTATTAAAAATAGTGCAAAAGTTTACATCTCTAAAGAAAAACGATAGCTGGGTGTGGTGGAGCATGTCTGTAATCCCAGTACTTGGGAGGCTGAGACAGGAGGATCGCCTGCCTAAATAAAAAATAAAACAGGGCTGAGGGTGTAGATCAGAACTAGAATGTCCCCAGGTTCAATTCCCAGCACCAAACACAAATACACAAAGTTGTTTTGGTGGTTATTTAAAACAGAATCAAAAGTTGAATTTGTAAATCACATTATATACAATAGACTTTTCTAATAACATTTTTCATCTTCGGGCAGCATCTTCCTTCTCTTACATATGCTGGCCACCATTTATACAGGACTCAAGTATACAGACATTTATACAGACTCAAGTAAAGGCACATATTTTACAATATTCCAAATAGTAAATATAGTTATAAAGGTATATTTGTTACTGATGCAAGGGTAATATGTTTGTGGTATATGAATGTGTATGTGAATATGACTTGTCAACTGACAAAAATACTTGAGCAGCTACTGTGTTTCTAGCACTGAGTTGAGTGATCTCATACGTGCAGGAAGTTAGTTCTATTTAAATACCTGCTAGTTAGAGTCTTTCTCTTGTACCAAAAAGTGCTTTACATATATTGTTATTCTTTTAATTACACATACTTAATTGCATTAATTATGTGTAATAATCTCCATTTTACAGAACATGAAACTGAGGCTTAGGATGTTAAGCTCTTGGCCTGATATAACACAACTAAGCAAGTGGCAAAGTTAGAAGTGCTGTCATGGCTGTCTTGCACCATCTATGCTGTGCCTTGTCACATTTCAAGGTTTTTGTTTGAATATTTAGTACATAGAGCCTGCCTGCAAGCATGTGTACCTGGATGCCCCAAAGGATTACGATAACTTTGGAGAAATATTATAAATCACAAAAGAGGCTGTATTGCTATTGGAAAGATTTCTGGGCTAGTCGAAACCTGCATCTTCCAAGGCTCAGGTGCTCTGGCTGATTGGTACCACCATGATGATGAGCTACACCATCAGTTCCCACAGAGGAACTTGTTAACTCCAAAACTACAAAGTGCACAAAGAAACCAAGTGTTAAATATATCCAAGTGTATAGTATATGGAGGCAATCACTTTGGCAGGGCAAGTTGTGTATGCATGTACATGAGTATGTGAAATGAGCTGAATATTTAGGGGAGGATGATCCTATAACACACACACACACACACACACACACACACACACGATAACATGTTGGAGAACCTATACTTCTAAAAAGCACCCACTAGTACATCCAGTAGGAGAACTTCTCTAATTCATAGTTAACAATTAGGTGAAACTATTCATTAGGAATTTCTAATGGGGTAGGTAGTATTTGAGGCACCAAACAGCAGTGAACCAAGCAGCCATAATCTTTCCTTTCATTGATCTTAAATTCCAGTAAGAAGAGACAAATGGCAAACAAATAGGTACGTACTCAGGAGGTAAAAAATGCCATGAGAAAAAGATCAAGCAAACCCGAGAGTGGTGCTGGGTACTGAGTCCTGCCTGGTAAAGTGTTCAGGAACACCACTTGAAGAGGGTGGCACTTGAGCAGAGACATGAAGAGAAGAATGGAACCAAGCAGAAACCTGGAATAAACTTTACCTCTGAGACACAGAAACGGTAATACACACGCCCCGAGACTGGCATGAACTTGAGGTTTTTCATGATGGGCAAAAAGTGAGAAGGATAGGAGTAGCAGAAATAACAGAGTGAACTAGTAAGAGATGAGTCACAAAGATCTCAGAGACTTTTTTTTTATACTGGGGATTGAACCCAGGGACATTCTACCTCCAAGCTACACTCAGCCCTTTTTATGTATTTATTTATTTTGATACAGGGTCTAGCTAAATTGAGACTAGCTTCAAACCTGCTATCCTGTCTCAGCCTCCCAGGTACTGGAATTACAAGGCGTGCACCACCATGCCCAGCTCAGAAACAAACATTTTATCAGGGCATGGTTGGCCATGGTAATGATTTTAGAATTCTTTCTGAGCTGAGAAGTCATCAGCTTTGCACTAATACCTTGTTAGGATGTTATGCCAAATAGACTGGGTGGAGGGGAAAAACTGCAAAGGCAGGGAGAGGACGTGGTCATTGTGCAGGGCATGTCAGGGAGTTGTACACTTTTTTATTGCATTTCCTCTCTGAGTCAGAGCCCCACTGTCCAGCCTTCACTGTGAAAATGAATTCCATGCAGACTTTTGCAGAATCGAAGAGACTGTTCTTTTCCAGTTATCTACCCTTCTGAATTTCTTGAAACCATGGACACAGGCATGAACAAACTAAACAAATACATTTAGAAAACCAACCCTTTTATTAAATGATTCATTTGGCATTGCTCCTTTTCTCGTTAAGTATGTGTAGTCCAACCCTTTGATCCACCCTAATCCATAATAACCTATTTGTGTTATAATTGATGAACAGTGGTAAACAGGTATTAAGGAAAGGAAAGCCTATTTTGAAGGCTTCACTGATCAGGCCCTTGCAAAAGATCATGACAATATATGCTCTGGATTCTATAGATGGAAAGGGATCAAGAGTGAACAAGACTCTAGATCCATCATGGAGTATTTTTGTTAACCAAATGTAGTTAGTTCTTCTTCTCCTCCTTCTTCTTCTGGTGTGCTGTGGTGAAGGGATTTTTAAAATGAAATAGCAGAAGTAGTTCATTCTTCTATTCGCTACGCTTCAAAGGTTTAATTGACCTCATCCTAGATATTTCAAACTATAAGAGTACTTCTGCTCAGATGTTTCTATTTTTTCTTAAGAATTACCCATTAATCATGATGCCAGACTGCTGTCATGCTGTTATAATGCAGAAAATTAGTTGAGGTTTGACTGGAAATCAAAAGTATATATTTTTGGAATAATTTTACATTTTTAATTTTAACTAAAATATTTTAAATATTTCCCGATATAAGAAATGGGCAATTAAAGTAAGTAAACACTTCACAAAAGAAGAGATACAAATGACCAATAAATACATAATAATGTTCAACAACATTAGCAACTAGGGAGATGCAAATCAAAACTTTACTGAGATTCCATCTAATCCCAATCAGAATGGCAATCATCAAGAAGTCAAAAAGCAATAAATGCTGGCGAGGATGGGGGGAAATTGCCAACTATCGTACTCTGTTGGTGGGATTGCAAATTAGTGCAGCTGCTATGGAGATCAGTGTGCAGATTCCTCAGAAAATTGGAAATGGGTCCACCATATGATCCAGCTATACTGCTCCTGAGTATCTTTCCAAAGGGACTAAAATCAAAGAATTGCAGTAATTGCAGTAATATATGCATTTACAATAGCCAAATTATGAACCAACCTCAGTGTCCATCAAAAGATGAATGGATTACAAAATTATGGGATATACACACAATGGAATTCTACTCAGTAATAAAGAAAATAATGTCATTTGCAGGAAACTGGATGGACCTGGAGAACATTATGTTAAGTGAGATTAGCCAGTCACAGAAAGTGAAGGGTCATATGTTTTCTCTCATATGCAGAAGTTAGGGAGTAATTGGGATATCAGAGGGACTTCAGATAATGGAGGAGAAACTCCAGTGGGATCAGGGAGGTGGTCTAGGGGAAGGAGAGGGTGAGTGAGGATCAATGAAGGAATCACTTCCATGGACAGTATGTACATATGTGAGAATACCAATGTCAATGTTAATACCCTGTATGAGGAAGAGTGGAGGGATTGGGAGGGAGCCAGGGGAAAGCCCACCAAGTGCTGTGTGCATACATGTCACTATCACTATGAATTACATGATGATGTGAGATTATAACGCACCAATAAAGCTATGATAAAGGAAAATATTTTCTGATATGATGGTAACATGCTACTTATGGCATGTACAAGTAGCATTGCATTTCCAGAAGAATGCAAAATTATAAAAAAACAAACAAACATGGGATTTTTGTCATTTTGTCATTTTTGTCATTGCAGGTTAAAAAGCTATAATTTTGTAAAGAGAAGTTAAAATAATATATTAATGTTCGAATTATTATTACATTATTTGCCATTTATTCTCAAAAGATATGGTTTCTGATTTTAGCAGGGTGCATAAAATTACCTGAGATCCCTTAAATAAATTATTCTCTAATACTATTTTAGAGGCTGACTGGATCAGAATCACCAGAGAATGCTTTTGAATGTTTTATTTTAAATTCAGTTTTCCTCACGCCAAAAAGGAGGTTCTGAATGGGACTCAGGGACCTATAATTTTTCAAAAGTGTTTCAGGTAATTTGATGTATAATAAGAAGAGGAAACAGCTTTAAAATTGCTTTCATGCTCTGTAAAATGGAATTGTAATCTAATTTTGATTATATTGTCTTAAACTTGTCTCCCCAATTCAATGTGTATTTAGGGATGCCATGATCTGTTTTGAAATGTTGAGAGAATATATGTCGTTAGTAATTAATTTGACTTAAAATAAGCACAATAAGGTAGAAAGATAATGAAAATAAAATTCACTAACAACTAATTTGAGCACATGTCATATGCAACATGCTATGGTATTTGGATAATAAAATATTTCCAATTCATTTGAAGGATGTATTCTAAGTACCTTTTAGGCATTAAGCAAATCCCTGGAGATACAAAAATGACATGCTAGCTCTTGCTCATATGAGCTGAACAGGTTGATAGTGGGAGAAACGAGATGGTCAGCAACTCAGCAGAGGAATGTTCACAAAGAGGCTGCTGAATTCTACTAGGACATGACAGGTGGGAAAAGTGGTATGTCCAAGAACCTTGTGAGAAGAATAAAAACAAAGGAGAGATTATTCACTTCTATATAAGAGGTTGAGAAAAAGCTTAATGGAGGAAGTGACCCTTCACAGGTATTTTCAGAGATGAAGAGATATTCTCCAGGGCGACAAACCCGTTTTAGACAGAAGAAGCACTGTGAACCGAGAGACGGGGTGTAGAGTAGCAAAGTACTGGAGGAAAAATGAAAGCAGCTCTGTAGGCTGGAACACAGGACAGGAAAAGAGGGGATCAAAACATGACACACAACCTTCCACAGAAAGAGGAAAACTGGCTTTCCTCAATGGACGGCCTCTTGTGCCAGGCTGATGAACTTAGATTTTATGTCAGAGGCAACGGAAAACTGTTGAACACTCGCAAGTATACAATAAAATGATCACATTTGTAATTTAGATCCTTCGACAGTCATAGGGAGGGAGATAAAAAGAGTTTAGAATAGAGATAAAAAAAGACTAACTGGTTAGAAGGCTGCTGGGAGAGTCCAAGAAAAACATGTCAAGTAACTGAACTAAGGAAGTGAGAACAAGGATGGTGAGCAGGGAATAGATAAGACAGGTCTCAGAGGCACAATTCATGACAGTTAGCCACTGATACGATGAAAGAGATCAAAGAAATGCAGGAAAAATGGCCTGAGATTGATGGCTGTGCATTATACCTTAAGGGTTTCTAATTTAAACAAGAGTTTGACTGATTTAAACTATGTGCGATGCCTACATTTTAATAATTTAATACAAATGGATTATAGCTGAAAAGCACATTAGAGTAATAGAAGATTTTTATTGAGGCCAAGTCCTTCATTTGGGGAATATGGTGGCACTGGGACCCTAAACTCAAGCTATTAAGAAACAAAAAAACCCATTTTTATCAGCTATCTATTTAGTTTGGGCCTGAAAATAAGATAACAAGAGGCAGCATTTGGTTTTCTAGATGAACATTTTGGTGGTATAATATTTGACATTTTAATCTATCCTTATTTGATTAAGCTCTTAATTAATCCTGTGCATTCAGGTGAATCAGAGAATTTGTGAACATTTTGACATCTTGAGTAGGAAGGAAATGCATAAATCCAGAAGAGCATGATTATTTCACACTGATTAAATCTGAGGAATATAACATTCTTTTCAGTTGGCTGCGTACTCATTTCCTTTATGCTAAATCTATTTTAAAATCTTCTCCTTAGTTGCAAGGGCAATGGAGAAGTATTTATAGCCTATTCTACTTCCAATAATGCTTGAATCTTTATGCCAAATGCCCAATGAGTAGAAATAAACATTTAGGGAAAACAAAGTCAGTTCTGAATTCCATCAGGAACCACGGATGTTTGCTTTTTATCACTAAGAAGTTATGTGGACTCTAGTATTCAATTAAGCAGAGCCAGTGGGATTGTGAGCGTCTCAAAAGATTGTTTTTATAACTCACATAATACTTCCCTCACCTGCCTTCACAGATCTTATTTTTATAAGTAGCAATAAGACTTCTATTATGTGCAACCTTTGTTTCATGTAAAATGTAAGTGTTTTGGAAGAAAAAGATTCATTAAAACCTCACCACACCAGGCGTGGCAGCGCACGCTTGTAATCCCAGTACTTTGGAAGGCGGAGACCGGAGGATCTGGGTTCGCAGCCAGCCTCAGCTCTCTTTCTCTCTCTCTCTCTCTCTCCCTGTCTCTCTCTCTCTTTTTCTAGTGAGGCCCTCCGCAACTTCGTGAGACCCGGTTTCAAAATAAAGTATAAAAAATAATAGGGCCGGGGGTGTAGCTCAAAGGTAGAACACCCCTGGGTTCAATCCTCAGTACCGCAAAAAACAAAAACAAAACAAAACTCACCAAACACACAAACTTAGTGAAAACAAGTTAAAATGAACTTTATGAGAGAGAAAACTATATGTAAGAAAGACAACTATTATTCTAGATAAGGGATGGTAATTCAGGATAGGAGTAGATGGTAGAGCAGGGTTAGAGTTTAAAAACACATTAAAAATAAATAAAATAAGATTATCCTGATTGCCTCTGACAAACCTAAGGATCTTTAGATTAAAAAAAAGCAACTAGACTCCAGTGTGGTGGTATACACCTGTAATCCCAGTACTTGGGAGGCTGAGACAGGAGGATTACAGGTTTGAGGCCAATCTCAGCAACTTAGTGAGACACTCAGCAACTTAGCAAGACCTTGTTTCAAAACAAAAATACATAAACCAGGGCTGGGGGTGTAGCTCAGAGGTAGAACACCACTAGGTTCAATCCCCAGTAAGACTCCCCCTGCTCCCCCTCCCCCCACATGCACTCACAGGCAAGCAACTAGAATAACATAAAACTGGAGTCTGTTACACCAATGGAAACTTCAATTTTCACACCATCAGTAATAAGAGAAAGAAGCCTTCAGTAGGAAGAATGCTTGAGGGTAAAGCTCCCATTTTATTCAAAGGCAGGCTCCTGTCTGACAAGTTCCTCGCCTAACTGAGATGATGGTTATGTCACGAGGTTGGAATCCAGTAGTGGACCCTGAGCCTGGAGATGGTGTTCCCAGAGCAGTCATGCATGCCTTTCCAAGCAAAAACTAATTAAACACATTTGGCTTCTTCATTTTCCATGTCTATGAAATATTCCCCATCTTCAGAAATATTAGGGCAGCTCATTAGTTCACTCGAGATATTTTTGAAGATCAGTAGGTCTTTGGAACAAATTACCAAATACACAAAGGAACACAGGGTGCTCTTTGGAGGGCAATAATAATTAATGGGAGGTGATGGGAGGGAATAAAGAGACATGAAACCAAACCGTTAACACTGATTACCTCCAGTGGGTATGACTAGGCTCATGGTAGGGAAAGGGGTGGGTAGCAATATGGATTGAGGAAGGCGATTCCTGCTTAATATTTTAAATATGTTTATATTTTAATGATTTTATAATGACAAGGTATTGATTTAATAATTAAAAGCAGAAACGAATATAATAGATTTTAAAAGGAGATAATAAAAGTAAGACATTGGAAGAATAACCACTGAATATTGTCATACTGTATGATTTCTGTATGAGCTAATTAAATAGCTTTGTTTAAATTTCATATGATTAGACATATGTGATAAAGTGTTGGGCATATTTGATAACACAACAAATTATATGTGATTGTCTTTCTCTTCAAAGATAACTTCGAGTATTTAAATATTTGTGAATGGGTAATAGATAACATCTAAAGGAAAGAAAGAGCAGAGAATAAATATCAATCATTGCCGGAATGATATGTACAGTTTAGAAAGACTAAAGAAAAGATCGTCATCATTTCCATGTCTTGGACTGACAGGAAATAATCAAACTGTCTTACTTAATGATCAGAAAAGTGGGAAAATAAAGAAAATGTTAGTATTTTATAAGCAGGACTAGGAGTAAAATAGTCGTATAAAGAAAAATAAAATTTTAAACTATTGAAGAGATGCCAATATGGAAGAAGAGAAATGTATTCATTAGCATCTTCTATGCCTTAGAAAAGGACACATTTAATCTTTCATTTCCCTTATGTGTTGGTTTTATGTCCTTTGTTTGAAAGGTCAAGAGATTAAAGTTCATAGATGTTACATGGGATAAGTAACAAATGTCTGCTTTGTCTGCGTCCAGAGTCCACTGCTTTTTGCCGGGACACCAGTTTGAATGACTGGCCATCCTGATTCCACAGTGATGGAAGCCTGGGCGATCTTGAGACAGGTGGGGGGAGAGAGCAACACAGTGAGGACGGAGGAGCAGAGCACATGCGAGGTGGGCTGCTGCTCAGCCACCACGAGGCTTCTCTTTGCTTGACAATCCCAAGACAAAAATTTTAAAAGTGACCCCAAGTGGCCACCTGTGTGGCTGTGGTTTTATGGGTGATTCAGATATAATTGTAAAAAAAGAAAAATTGCAGTCCATCTACGACTGTTCAAATTTTATATTATGTTAGAAGGATTTAAAGGAAAAAATTATATTGTCTTTGTATAAATCAATATTAAGTATCTGAATGGTCAGAAAAAGTTATATTAAATCAAAAGTGTGTCACTATTATCCTATTACTGAGACTTAATACCGTTAACATTTGACTGTTGTTACTTATAGTTTTGGGTGTGTGGTGCGTGTATTCTAGAAAAAAAAGAATTAAGAAAAATTTTACATCCTTATAAAACTGTACTTCATGTCTTTAAATAATATGAAAATAGCATTTAAAATGTTCATATTATACTGCACTATAAAGTATTTGAATTAACACTTTCTTACGTTTGATCATTTAATGGGTCTCTTTTCCAGTTTTTGCTACTCTAAATAATATGATGTCAATACCTTCTATATAAGCCTTGGCTTACATTATTGATGATTTGTTTAAAATAAAATAGCAGAAATTATTATACGGCTTTGTCTTTTGCTACTTTTAAGTGGAATATAACTTTATTGTAGAAAATTTAGGAAATTCAAAATGTTTGATAAATAGTAGATAATATGGACTGAAAAAATTACTTATAATCTTACTTGCCTGAGATAAATCCTAATAATATT
Source organism: Glis glis (assembly GCA_004027185.1). Lineage (NCBI taxonomy): Eukaryota > Metazoa > Chordata > Mammalia > Rodentia > Gliridae > Glis > Glis glis. Next base: position 13,985 of record PVJS01005039.1, read on the forward strand.
TTTATTTATACTTGCAACTGCTATCTATGTAGATGTAAGTGCTCTTGAGTTTGATTTTTAATATTGTGTTTGTGAAATGTATTTTTAAAGGCAGGTTCATGTTTGCTCAGAAATATTCTGTCTTTGTTTAAATTCTGTGGTTAATTTGCAGAAGAGTAAATTATCTAGTACTGTACTTTTTCAATGTTTATTGTGTCCTTTAATCTATGACCCAAGGTAATAAGTTATAATATTTTATGGTTTATTTGGAAATGCTATAAATAATATTTTCCTTCTTTAAATTAAACAAAAAGTGAAGAAAACAAAATCAGTATAAGATATTAACTATTGGCCTGGCATTAAAATTTGCTCATTTATCATGGTGACTATTCACTTTTCTCTTAAGGCCTTTTCTGACTATTTTAAAGTGAAATAGCAAATGGTTCCATATCCCTTTGGTAAACATGTGTGATATCATTAGTTGTGTATTGCCCAGCTAGCTATATAGATTGTGTCCTGATATAAATATTCAGGCATTAGCACTTATTACATGTATGTTGGAACAAGTTCTTTTAAGCTCTATGAATCCTAGTTTGCTCATTGACTGATGGAGAGAATATTAACCTCATGGAGTTGATGGAAGAATTGAAAAAAAATTAGTCTTTATGTGTCAATTACTGCCTCTGGGTTTTATTTATTTATTTATTTATTTATTTATTTATTTATTTATTTTTGCAGTACTGGGGATTGAACCCAGGGGCATTCTACCTCTGCGTTACACCCCAGTCCTATTTTTTATTCTTTATTTTGAAACAGGGTCTCACTAAGTTGAGGAGGGCCTCACTAAGTAGCTGAAGCTGGCCACAAACCTGCAATCCTCATGTCTCAGCCTCCCAAGTACTGGGATTACATGTGTGCACCACCACACCCGGCTTGCCTCTGGGTTTTAGAAAAAAAAATTGGTTTTATCCATAGACTTTGTTGAAGAGGTAGGCCCAGGTGCAATGTCAACCCTCTCAGACATAGACATTTGGTCCATGAGTCAATAATGCATGTGGTATTGAAACCAAAAGATGCTCTCTTTAAGAAATTAGTACACATATGCCTGACAAAATGGCCACATAGCTAGACACAAAGAAGATAACCAAGGCATAACCATGCCACAGCACAACAGACTAAGAGAGAGAAGTCATGTGTAGGTGAGGAACTTCATGCTTCTGATACAAGAGGGCAGATGTACGAAGACAACATTGAGAAAGTGGAGGAGAAGGGGTTCTTTCAGAGAAAGAAAAATGGAGTAGCTGCCTGATTGTTTTCCATTTCATCTGAGGCCTTGAAGATAACAAGAGTTCACTTTCAAACAGATTTTCTTGTATCTTTCTCCTATAAGTTTGAGTTTACTTGAGTGGTTTTCTGATCCAAATAATCTACCAATCTACCCCCATCTTTTTTCTGGTACTATCAATTGAACCTAGGTGCACAGTTACCATTGAGCCACACACTACAACTCTAGTCCTTTTCTCTTCTTTCTTTTTTTTTTTGAGACCAGGTCTTGCTAAATTGTCAGGCTGACCTCAACCATGTGATCCTCCTGCCTCAGCTTTCTGAATTGCTGGGATTATAGACATGTGCTACTGTTCCCAGCAATCCAAGCGATCCCTTATTTGTGGACATATGCATAGCACCATTTCTAGCACATGCCATATACTCAATAAATGGAAGTGGTCACTAGCTGAGATCATAAACTCAAAAGACAGTTAAAAGACAATACAACTAGCACTGGATTTCATTTAAAAAATCCATCATCTAAACCATATGGATGAAATACATTCTGTTAAAAGGAGTTGTTTTTGCCAGAAATGTAGCTTGCTCTTATTTTGGCTTCAACCTAAGTATCTTCAAATACAAAGGAAACATAGTCCTTTCCCTTCACCATCCCTTGTTTTAACCTGTTAAAAATAGCACTGTAAATACTTACGAGATTAAGCACCATAATGATTATGAAATTGATACAGACAGCAGCAGCAGATGTTGCAAACTGCCAGTGTTGTTTGATGAAATTCCACTTGAATGATGCAAACCTTTCCATGACAACCAGGCGGTACACCACTACGGCAAACACTGCAGTGATCACCAAAGAAATCTGCAACGTGGGAGACCAGAGAAGACACCCTGTACTTAGCATCACTCACAGATCAAAAGCAAACACTAAAGATCAAATGCACTGCCCCCAAGAGTTGAAGGTATTCCCCTTTCTAAGAAAGGATATACAGATTAAATGCTATCTGTTAAGGAAGTAATTTATATTAGTCAGAATAAATAGTATAAAATTTATGCTTAAAATGATAATTCTATGAGGTAATGCATGCTCTAGCTAAATATAATTCCACAATGAATATATATTTTAATGCATTATGTTTACACAACAAATATCTACAATTGCATCTGCTATTTCAAATACATAAATAAGGCCTGGGATGTAGCTCAGTGGAAGAGTACATGCTAAGCATGCAGGAGATCCTGGGTTCAATCAACACCAAAAAGTAAAATAAAGTAAAATTAAATTAAACAAATAAATTTGAAAACAACAAAAAGGAACAAATATTAAAGTTGTCTGAGCAAAGTTGTTAGAGCAAATTCTGCCGTTTCCTCCTTCAAACGAATGTTTTAACACAGGATAGCCAATTCATCAGGACAACTAATTTCCATTTTTATCTTAGTATATTTATGTTTCTTCCAATAAGGGTTTTATTTAAAGAGGAATACAATTTTTCTTTATAAAATGTCCATGACCTGCTGGGCATGGTGGTGCACGCTTGTAATCCCAGTACTTGGGAGGCTGAAACATCCTTGAGAAGGATCGCAGGGTCAAGGCCAGCCTCAGCAAACGGTGAGGCTCTCGGCAACTTAGAGAGACCCTGTTTCAAAATAAAAATAAAAAATAGGGCTGGGAATATAGTTCAAAGGTAGGATGCCCTTGGGTTCAATCCCCAGTACCATAAAAAATGTCCATGACCTGCAGTGATTTCTATTTCAAATCAATTAATTACCAGGCTATTGAAAAGGATAAGTTTCTTTTACATCCTCAGGCTCACAAAATAAATTAGTATTACAGAACATCTTTTTTTTTGTGTGTGTGTGTTTCTGGGGATTGAACCAAGGGAGCATCCTACCTCCAAGCTACACCCCCAATCCTTTTTATTGTTTTAATTTTGAAACAGGGTCTCTCTAAATTGCTGAGACTGTTGCTGTGACCCTCCTGTCTTAGTCTTCCAAATACTGGGATTACAGGCTTGCTCACAGAACACCTTTTAAACCCTGGAATTCCACAACATTCTCATGCAGATGGCTGGACTTTACCATGAAGAATATTCCTGAAACAGACACAAGCAGACGAGTGATTCTGTCAGATGAAGGCTGATGTGGCTCAGGTTTTCCCGTGATGGGATTTATTACTTCCATCTTGTAATATTTTGCTTCAAACTGGGGGCGAAGTGTTTCCTGTAAGAGAAACTAGTTACTAAATATCAAAGCCACAAATTAAAAGTTCCTCCCAGAATTGAAACATACTCCTAAATTTGGCTTACTTTTACATCATCTTCACAAAGATGCCTTTTAAAGATAGTATGCCAGTTATTTTCCAAATGGACCCTAAGATATATTTTAATTAGCATAATTTTCTACTAGTGCAATTTAAGGGACCATCATGGGAGTGGTTTATAAAACACATACTTCATCATTGACCTCTATTATCTTCATAAAGAAATCCTGCTATTGAAATGCATGGAGGAAAAATCTAATGGTGTGTGACTGCTTCTGGCTTGGATCGTAGGTCACTGAGTAATTTTCAGCATCACGTTATATCCCACTTTGTATATCTCCAAGTTTCCTAACATCTCACCTCTTCTTCTTCCCATTCAATAAGGTCCCAAGCATAGGTCAGTACACTTCTTCTCCTTTTCCAAAATTCCAGGAAAACTGTGGCTGTAAAATATAACAATAATGATAACAGTAATAATAAGTCTTTGCTCACACCATATCACATTGCTTTCCTTCTTCAGATTGATATATGTTTCATCACATCTTTAAAATTAACTAATTATTAAGGCAATATTGGAATTTCTATTTCCCTAACCCTTCCCCCCATCTCTGCACACCTCTACATTAGCATGTATTCCTATCCAGAGAAGGATGGTTTCTTTTATTGAAATTGAGCAGAAGATTTTTGTTAACACAATTCATCAAAATAAGGCTATAAGAGGTCAGTATCAGTGAGCTAAATATTATCTTTTTTATTTTTACATATATATTCTTATTTAAAATTATCCAAAACACTCAAAGCCTTCTCCAGCAATGACAACAAAGACCAGAGGCTACTTGTATAGGACCTTGAGAAAGAGGGTATGGGAAAAAGAGAGGAAAGGAGAAAGGGCATTTTGATGGAAGGAGAAGAAGAAAAAAAAAAGTAGAAAAGACTTTCTTGGGTGAGTATTCTGACTGGACTATGCATTGGCTGAAGGAGACTCAGTGGAAAAAATAAGCATTTTCTCCATAAACAATTAAGGTAAAGATTGTTTTTTCTTGCTGGGCATGGTGGTACACGCTTGTAATCCCAGTACTTGGGAGACTGAGACAGGAGGATTGCAGGTTTGCAGCCAGCTCCAGCAAATTGTGAGGCCCTCTGCAACTTAGTGAGACCCTGTTTCGAAATAAAGAATAAAATAGGGCTGGGGGTATGTATAGCTCAGAGGTAGAATGCCCCTGGGTTCCATTCCCAGTACCACACACACACAAAAAAAAAAAAAAAAAAAAAAAAAACTGTTTTCTCTCTGGTAAGTGGTAAGTTGAAACCTTATACCATTAAAGACTTTAAGGACATAATTAAGAGTTAACATATATGTTCTTAAAGCATCCATCTATTTGCTATTCTCTTATTTTAGTCAAGGCACTCTACCCCCAAGGATTGTCTTATGTAGTGGAGGGGACAACCATGCTCATAAAACTAACTTACATTGTAATAAGAGTTACAACGAAGGAAGGATTGTAGGGCAAGCAACAAAACACAATGCTTGTTTTTGTTGGGAGGAGGGGGAGGGGGAACCTCAAGAAGTTGCCAGAACAAAGTGAGATCTTCCTCCCTTCCTTCCTGTCTGCTTTCATCCTCCTGTTGACTGCATTGCAAAGAAAAGCTGGAGGAGGTGATCCTGGTATGTCATATTCTCTCTCTCTCATTAAAAATCAATACCAGCATTGGTTAGAAAAAATACAGTATTCAAAGTTACCTTACCTTACATTTTATCCCACTTTAAAATTCACAAAATTCTTTCTCACAATTTTAATTGTCACTCTCTTAACATTTGCAAGGAGATATAGCAGCTCTTATTATCACTTGGATTTTGGAAACAAAGGTGCTAATTGTCTGTGTGCCAGCCAATAAATGGCAGAGGCAGCCGAAACTCTGCTAGTTATTCTACACCCACAATACCTGGTCAGTGCAGTCTTCAGGCTCTATATTTTTAAGGCTTACCATCAATACTACTATCTACTGATTTTCTACTGATTTACTCTAAAGGTCTAAAGAAGTAGGAATAGCTAAAGAAAGCAAGATAGCCAAATTCCATTGGCAGCAAGACAAATTAGGTTCTCCAAATACTGGGTCTGTTTATAAAATGGCAGCCCACAATCCGTGATACCAACAGGGAAACCTAGGACTTATGAAGGAATTGGGATCAAAAAGTAAACAGAAGGAAAGACTAGCTAAGGGATTTATTATTGAAGGAAAATAAGAGGGGGAAAACACATGCAGCTTTAATTAAACAATAATAACATGCAGCGATTTTGAACATGGAACATAAAATTTTTAATATAGAGCATGGCACAGAATATTTGATCAAATACTAATTATTATTAATCTCAGTCAAGTCTTAGAGTTTAAATGTGTCAAATACTCTCTTTATTTTACCTTTTCTGCATGAAATAGAGGCATCTGATACAAAATTCAAGTAAAATAAATGTTATCTTGGACTTGGAAGGATCATAACTTGAAGATATTAATGTTATGGAATATATATTGGGTCTTTCCCAGGAAGAAAGATGTTAATCTTAAACTTCAATATTGAACTAGCCTTTGTGTTCAAAGTTCATTCTCAGCTGGAGATATATTTCATTTATGGGTTACTTATTTAAACTCTCAAGTGAATACATATTCTCACATTTTTAAATTAATTAGAAAGAGGGTATACAGAACAATTTCTCAGTATGCCAAAAATGGAGGAAGGAAGCAAATTATCCTTTACTAATTCCTACTAAACTAATTAATAAAATACAATTAATAACACAAATAGCTAACTGTGAAAATTAAACCCATGGTTATTTGGGGGAGTGGAATGACTGGCTAATGGCACAGGAACCACCTGAGGTGATGGAAATAGTCTAGATTTTAAGAGGAAAGGTAGTTATTTTTCAAAAGCAATTAAACTGCACTTCGGATCTGTGGATTTCACTGACTATAAACTGTACCTCAAAACTAGATTGTGTGTGTGTGTGTGTGTGTGTGTGTGTGTGTGTGTATCTGTGTGTGTTACTGAGCCACTGATCTACACCTCCAGTTCTTTTCTTTTTTACAAATTTTCAAAAAGGGCCTTACTATATTGCTGATGGGCTCTCCAAGTTGCAGAGGCTGGCCTTGAACCTGTGATCCTCCTGTCTCAGTTTCACAAGTACTGGGATTACAGCCATGGGACAACATACCTGGCTTGAAATCAGATTTTAGAAAGTTTTTTTTTTTTTTTTTGTAGTGCTGAGGATTGAATCCAGGGCTTCACACATGCTAAGCAAATACTTTACTGGGGGTGAGCTACACCCCCAGACTGCAAGTAATTTTTTAAATGCCAAGTGGTCAAACACATGATTTATGATTTTGCTTGATTCTAGTGGTCTTTCTTGCTCACTTGCTTTCTTGCTTTTTGCTTTCCTTTTCATTGTAACTCTTGTGTGTAGCAGTAGGGGACTCTGACTTTGCCTGAGCTGCTGAACAGGAAATGGGGAGCTGGTAAAACCATATCTCATTCTGCAGCCAGTTTTAGGATGGCACAGCCAGTCTTGAGGAGACTTAGGATGGAGAAAGGCCATTTACTTATGAGGACACTTGAGCCAAAGGATGAAACAAGAGCACTCAACTTCGGTGACCTCAAGCTCCTCTCTGGTAGGTAAATGTGCTGGCCACGGATAAATGCAGGAGGAAAGGCTGGAGCCTACCCCAAACTAGAAAGTGATCAAGTCCATCTAAACACACTCAATTTCCAATAATTCATAATGAAATAAAGTTCTACACTCATCTAAATCTTCATCAAGGTTTGATCCACTGGCCCAAAAATTGTCACCACTCCTCCAAGAGTAAAAACTCATTTATAAATGATAGAAATGTGAAATAGAGATCTAAAATGCTAAGGTCTCATATAGTGACTTTGTTTTCCCAGAAGACACAAATGAGTTTAATCTCATTCTTGATAGTAGAAAGAAAGAGAATGAAAAAACAGGGGGGGGGGGTTGAAATGCCATTTAGTTCAGGGTTGAGTTCTGGGCATGGGGAATTTGTTTCAACTTATTTATTTTAAATTTACAGAAAACAAAGCCAGGAGTGGACGAAACCCATCATTGGCATTGTCTAGGAACCTGCCAGGGCATCTATGATACTTTATTACAGTTTATTATACTTGTTTCTGTACCTGATTTTTCCTACACAAAGATGTTTCTTCTCTCTCTCTCTCTCTCTCTCTCTCTTTTTCTTTTTACTTGTGGTACTAGGGATTGAACCCAGGGGCATTCTATCTCTGAACTACACCCCTGGTTATTTTTATTTATTTATTTTTATTTTTTGAAATGGTGTCTTGCTAACTTGCTGAGGCTGGCCTCAAACCTGAGATCCTTCTGTCTCAGCCTCCCAGATACTGAGATAACAGGCATGTATCATCACACCTGGCTCTGAAGATAAGTTTCTTGAATTATTTTTTTTCTTAGAATTTTTATTGTTTGGCCCACTGAAATGTCTGATGAAATTTGTTAAGTTGATCAATTATTGGATAAAATCCAGCAATTATGACTGTAACTCCTGGTTCTGTTCCTGTTCTTTTTCTTATTATTCCATATTTTTTAATTATGCTCAATGGATATTCACTGGAGATTGGAAGGCCCTTCATTTTAGGTTTTAGGTATTGAGAAATTAAGTTCAACTTTATTGGGAAAAACATTAATTAAAAAGGTTTAGCCGGGCGTGGTGGTGCACGCTTGTAATCCCAGTACTTTGGGAGGCAGAGACCGGAGGATCCGGGTTCGCGGCCAGCCTCAGCTCTGTCTCTGTCTCTCTCTCTCTGTCTCTCTCTCTCTCTCTCTATCCTTAGTGAGGCCTTCCGCAACTTCGTGAGACCCAGTTTCAAAATAAAGTATAAAAAAAAAATAGGGCCGGGGGCGTAGCGCAGAGGTAGAACGCCCCTGCGTTTAATCCCCGGTACCGCAAAAAAAAAAAAATGTTTTAAGAGCCACTTTATTTCTGGAGATGGTAGATTGAGAAGGGGCAGAGAAAAGGGGTCAATTCCAAGGACAAATGCAGTTAAAGATGTCTAAAGATGTAGGACGAAAATAAATGCCAAGTATTGTTTTCATCAGAAGAGATAAAGCCTTGCAGCCTTCTCAATAAAGGCTCCACAGGAACAACAGTGATTCAGGGCAAGCTTGGAACTGCCAATTTGGACAGCACCCAAGTGCTACTAAAGACGTTCCTTCATTCCTCAGATTTATTTTCAGTAACATCCTCAAGCATATTGTGCTTCCCCCGTGCACTCCTGCAACATCTCTAGACGTGAGGTAGAAATAGAAACCTTGCTAACCAGGTTCTACATTTACCAGACATGCCATGAATATGGAACATTTTAAATCCCCAGGCCTGGGGAACGTTGCTGGGCTTGTTGTTCTTAGTATTAACATCTTGACAGGCAATCACTGGAGTTCTCTTCATGAATATAGAGTACATAATCAATATGAGGAGCACATAAATATGTGTGAAAGGGCAGATGTTTGAAGATTTGCCCTCAACTATATTTGCCACAGAGAGCCATACCAGGAACTGGTTAGTCTAGATCTGCTAGTCTTGTTGCATTTCATCTTGGTTGTAAGGACACGAAATCTCTCTCTAACTGGACTTTCCATTTCTTCCTCACCTTTTCCTTCTCTAGTATTCATTTAAGAAAGACCATGGTAAAGTCAATATTTAGACCGTAAGCACTGGAAATCTTCACCAATTTCTGAAATCAAATTTGACAGTTTTTCATCCTAGGAAAATTCATGTAAAAATTAGGAGCTCCCACAAACATCACCATGTAATGTTAAGATATAATGAGAGCTCTAGCTGGGAGCACTGGTGTGCACCTGCCCAGCACGAGGGAGGTGGAGGCAGGGGGAGCACTTGAGCTCATGAATTCCAGAGCAGCCTGGGCAAGATGGAGAGAGAGACCCCATCACAAACACACACACACACACACACACACACAAACAAACTCTCATCTCAGTCTTGATCAGATTAGAACATTAACTTTGGTGTGCAGTCCCTCTAAAGCTAACTCTTCTTGTCACTCAGTATGGTATTGGCATTTATACATTAAATAGATGTTTCAGTAGTATTTGTTCAAAATGAAATGGAAACTCTCACTTGAGCTGCTAAAATACTGGAGGTAGCCACACAAATAAATTTTTTCTGCCTTTTGCCATGCATTTCTTATAAAGTACAAAATGTAATCTTTTTATAAGCACAGGTTGATGTTTCTCAGGCCCTTTCCTCATTTACCATTTCTATATGATATACTTTTTTTTAAATTCTGTTGAACATTTTCTGATTATAAAGGCAAAACCAGCAAGGATCACTAGACCAAGCACTTTGTCTTTTTCACTTCTGAAATCCATAGATAGAAAAGTGACTGGAATACACCAGGCTTTCAATGAATAGATGCTTTATATGAATTAAACATGTAAAGGATAAAATCGCCATTAACAGTATTCCATCAATAAGTACCTACTATTAACATTTTGGTGGTTCCATCAAAAATGTTTTTTGAACAATATATGTGTTACTGAGAGGTATGGTCATAGGAGTTGTTGATTTATAAAGGGAAAAAATAGAGGTGTAACCAAGCTCCTTAAACATCTTATTCTCTTTATTGGCTGGGTTGTCCTCCTCAGGAAAGCTTCCCCAGGACCAGGGACCTGTACAGAATAGCTCTGGCCTGCAGAACACAGGTCCAGAACTGAGGTCTTCATCTATTCTACTGCCAGTGCCAGAGCCTTAGACATTATTAAAATTCGCCTTTTTGAGCTATAAGCATCATTCCCAAACTGGCTAGCTCAGACTATACTTGGAAACATAGGTGAATTTCAACCACTAAAAAAGAAACTTAACTTTTACAATAAGCAAAATAAAATTTACCTTCTCAGTCAAGTAATATGATCCTCAGAACACTCTACACTGAAAACAGCAGTGTGGGGCTAGGCAAAGAACATAGATTACAGTAGGAATGTTTTTTGTTTTAAAGGTGCTTATATTCTTTTCTAATTGTTTAACCTTGGATAAATTAATAAATAATAATAAACTTCCATGTATGTATGTATGTATGTATTATGTATGGGAATTGAACCCAGAGGCATTCTACCTCTGAGCTATACCCCAACTCTTGTTTTTAAATTTTTTGTTTGGATGAGAAAGACACTTGTGGTCGTTTCCTTTTCTTTCTGCCTTTGTTTTCAAGCCAAGAAAACAATCCAGATTCTTCTTGAGTGTGGACATGTGTCACCTAGGCAGCTCACTGTCTTCTCTGCCCTCTCCGGGCCATGGTTCAGTGGCTGGAACACTCTGCCAATAAACTGTGTACTGCTGTTGCTGAGATAATTATGAGGCTGCCATATGTTTTCTCACTAGGAAGAAATGAATGGGATGTGTCAGGATTTTCTAATTATCTGACTTAATTTTTTTTAGAAATCATTAATTAATCATTTGGATTTGGTCCTAAAGGTGGTAAAGTAAGTCAAAATGTTATCAATCTTCCAGTTGTCCTACTTTGTTAAATGTATGCCTGAGTATAACTTCACTTAATAAATTACATTTGTATAAAATAGTTGATAAATTGGGCAAGAGTTGCCAGAGGAGATTAGATTCTATAATGAAATTATGATTTTAAAGAAAGAAAACTTGCTGCCAGGCCTGGTGGTACATTCCTGTAATCCAAGTACTTGAAAGGCTGAGATAGGAGGATTGAAGTTTAGAGACCAGCCTTGGCAATTTAGCAAGACTCTGTTTCAAAAGAAAACTAAAATACAGCTGGGTATGTAGTTCAGAGGTAGAATGCTCCTGGGTTTAGTTCCAGTACCACACACACACACACACACACAAAAAAAAAAAAAAAGGTGAGAGAAAGAAAGAATACTTGTATAATAGTATATTTCATCAAGAGGAATGAATATGATCATCCATGGTACCTACACACAATAAAGTATTAGGTATTTGTTAAAGAGAGCAATATCCAGCCAAGCAACTTAGCAAGACCCTCTTTTGAAATAAAAAATAAAATAGGGCTGGGGGTAACCTCAAAGTAGAATGCCCCTGGGTTCAATACCCAGTACCAAAAAAAAAAAAAAAAAGAGAGAGGTGAGACTCAAGAGAGCAATGTCCTTTTCCAGCAGGCTGTCCTTGAAGGTTGAAAAGGTGCTTGAGTGCAGGGAATAAAAGTCTTGACTTCAGAATGCTCCTATCAGCAGGTATCTAGAGATAGCCCAGTATTCTCCACATTCGCAAAGTGCCCCAGCCCCACACCCTACATATAGGATTTTCCACCTGCCACCACTCACAGTTGGGCCTGCTAGGAAAAATGCCATTGTGTCCCCTAACCCTGTTCACATCATCATCTCAAAAAGCCTACAATTTCCAGATGATCCCTCAACCCTCAGAACCAGATCCTCATGCCACTAAGGGAACGGGGATTGCTTTGGAGATAACGACTTACTCCTTCCCAGCTCTCACAAACACTTTGACTAGGCTAAGTCTTTTATATCCCCTCACGTTGCTCTAACAGAAATCTGGGACTTCCCTGAAATCCCACTGTCCATGCAACATTCCCAAGTGATGGCTATTTTTCCTCACACCTGTAGGTACTAAGATGGAGGTGGTGAATTTATTTCTCCTCTTTCTTCAACAACATTTTATCTCCCTCTCTAAACATTCAAGGATTTTAATCTTACATTATCATATCATACTTCCTACCACTTCTTCTGTGGCAACCATCTTCCACTCCCTGGGGAATTTATTTAATTTTGCTGAAGACTTTTTAGCTCTTGGCTTAGTATAACCTTTATCAACTTGTCTCCCAAAATAGCACTTATAAATTAAAATATACAGAGATAATCTTTCCAGTACCCTGGCTTCTCTGTTCTTTGATCTCTATCTTCAAAGTTGTTTTCTCCTACCTTAGCTCACCCAGGTACTCCCACAGCATACTTTTGATCAATGAGAGTGAATCCGCCATAACCACTACTCGTCACATGTCACAGGCATCCTTCTAGGTCACTCCCTGTGAACTACAGTTCCAAAAATATCTTGGATTCAGAGTTCAATCCATCCATCATATTGTGTTCACCACCCTTTCCTCCCCTCTTAACCTCACTTTCTTCTCTATGAAGACCATCAATGGCCCATCATCATTCTCTCTCCTGTGTATACACCCTAGTTCTCTACACTTGCCTAAGTCTATCATAAGCCCATGGTCTGAACACAACCCTAGTTAAATCCAGCACTCCATTCAGCTGGTTCATTCCAAGTACCAGCTCACCACTTCTGCATACCTGTATGCTTATAAGTATGCATACTTGCGTGTATACATACACCCATATCATAACTTCTATTTAACAAAGGGCATGGCCCTAAAATTTCCTTTGTATCAAAATGGAGTGCGAAACCATTCCATAAAGTTATAATTACATGAATATCATATTACAACACCACATGATTTAACAGGAAAAAGATTAGCTTGTATGCTAAACAACTATTAGCACTCACGAAAATTATTCCTCAATTTTTCTTCTAACAGAATTTCAAAAGAAATGAAATGCTATTATCTCAAAACAAAATTCCCAGCCATTAAATTTCATTTTATTTATAAAGAATATTATTGAAATACCCACAACTAATACAACCAAAATGCAATTTATTTTATTATTAATGAAATGTTTCTTTGTTGCTTTAAGTGCCCAGGCCCCTATGGAAAGGCAAAACATGAATTCAAATCATAGCTTGTTTCAAACTCATAACCTGCTATCAATGAACCTGATCAATGCAAACAAATTCCCTATGTGTGACATCAGCATCAGGCATTTGATAATAATGAATATGTATAGGAAGATACTATATTGGCTCTAGAACAAAGTTTTGATTTCAGTTGAAGTGTGGTCCCAGCTACATTCTGGCTCTGTTTTCAGATACATCAGTGACAATAATGTGCCTTCATGTTCTGGAAATTCCATTTGTGAGTGGTTGTGCCATTTCAGACAAAGAGGAGGTATTTCTTCCTCTCAGTATGTATTGTAAGTCTTAATGACCCTAAAGCAATTCCAAGTACCAGATGAAAGGCACCTTAGTATGTAAGTATTTAAAAATTATATAAGCATTGCACAATGTGTCATCTCAGCTGGCTCAGCTGACGAAATCATCAGGTAATTGTCAGTTATTTCTTTAATTATTTATTTTAGTTTCTCTGGAGAAATGACGTGTTAAGATGAGATTGTTCCTACCTAGAACAATGTATACCTGGAACTATATCTCAGTGAGACTTCTCTGTTTGGCAAAAAGAATTACTTTTTATGTCCAACTCAGGTGACTTAGCCAATGTTTTTGGTTACAACTAAGTGACCTAAGTAACAACTGAGGCATTGGAAGTATGCCTTTGACTCCGTCTGCTTTTATTTCCAGATGTGCTCAGGACAGGGAGGGTGAATAGGGCTTGAGTCCAGGGGCTGTGGTTGTAAGGAGGGCCGTGATGGAAAGGGTTGTGAGCTCTCAGTTCAGGTCTTCAGGAAAGACAGTCATGAGAGCTGAGCTTTGACTCCTGTGGCAGTGAGAGCAGAGACTTGGAGCAAAGGTACCTTGGGATGCTCCTGCCTGGTGTAGGCCATACCTGCTACTGTCAGGTCAGAAAGGGGTCATGATAATCCCACAGGTATCTCCGAAAATGCCTGGGTGTGAGATGGCGCACCCAGTGCTGCCAATTCATATTCACTTCCCTACGTACGAACAGAAACCATAAGTTTCCAGTGGATTCTTTCCCTAGCCTCTGGAGAAACTGAAAACCACCAGTTGAATTCTGTGAAGCCATTGCTTAGTAGCCAGTTGTTTGATTAAATCTAACTTGCTTTTCCTCATACCAGTGCAGATACAGCTTAAATATCCTTTGAGCGAATATTTTTCAGGAGTTGGTTTAATTTCTAATCAAACTCTGAAGGGCCCTTTGGGCTTCAGGAAATTTAAAACTATAGAATCACCTCGTTCTTTCCTGGGGCCAATTAACTAGGCAGATTCTTTGCATTCAGTTTGAAGCTTATGAGCGTCTGCATTCTAGCTAACGTTTCATTTTCCCTCCTGGCAGCTGGAACTCTATCTCCTTGTACAACAGAAACCAATGCGAACCCCAGGCGTACGAAGCTGAACAGAGCTTGGCGCCAGTCCCCAAATCCTGATGTGCAGAATACCCCAGTTTCACTCTTCTCCCTTTCATAAGCCGTAAAAGGAAGTGAAGGGAGTCTGCCAGGTTGTTATTCAACTCTAGTATTTAATCAAGCATTACCTGGCCACTTCTGAAACTCTCCAGCATCTAAATGGAGACGAACAGCAAAGAGCGCAGGATGCAAACTCCTTAGCTGAGGAGGCTCCCAGGTCATTCAGGATCACATGGCCATTCTCAGGTGGGCCCCAAGGATCCCCGAATTCCTGAGAGTCAGCAGGAAACCCGACCTCAGTGCTGGTGGTGATTTCTAATGGAACATTCTGTAGGTTTCCCAAGAATCCCAATACATATCCATTCATGGTTTACTAAGTGAGACTTCCCATAAAACCTATTTCAGAGCACTGCAACTGGGGTTCCCTCACTACTGACCCCGTGACATTTTCTGCATTGTTTCTAGGTACTAAATAGGGCAATCTAATATGGGAGGGAAAGACGCGTTTATGAGTTAGAATAACAGGAGGCTGGTCTAGAGCGACAGGTGCTGAACATGACTCATTCAGGGTTCCTCACCTGCAGAGGGGGACCCAGCACGTGTCAGAAACTTCTGACACACCAAAGGGAGTTACCAAAGTCCCTCTATTTTTTTCCCCACATAGGACAAGAAATGGATGCCCTTGTTTTGCTACCATGGTTGAAAACCAGCCATCCCTAAAGCGAAATAGTCTAGCCTATGAAAACTGGAGGGAGGGTTGGACTTTTTTTTTTTTTCTTTTTTGTTCAAGGCCTGAATGAGGTGATATCCTGCCGCTTACAGCCCAGCCAAGGAGCAGGTCAGTCAGGTTCTTGGGTGCTCTATTACACAAGCAAGATACGCTGCCAGCCCCACCTAATTTTGTTTCTCTGGCACATCTCCTGCTCAGCGCAACACCATCACATTTAACCCATCTGTTTTCTCTCACGCACCGCAGACTCATTCCCGTCAGGACAACTGGGATACTTTAGTTCCTGTCTGTAAACACCTTCAAGTTTTGAAGGTAAGTGTGTGCTTTCTTGGTTACTTATGGCGCGCTCACAGCCTCTCATTTATTTACCGAAGAGAATCAAAGTGAACTCAGCCTTTGACAGAAGAGTCTTGCAAGTAGCTACAGAGACCCGGGTAAAAGCAGGTCGTTCATTAGCTAATTACCCTCTAAATGAGCGTTTGCACTGTTCAATAAGTTAACTTTAAGATTCGCTGCCAAAGTTGCTAGATGGTGAAACCAGCAGAAAGAATTAAAGGAAAGCCTAATTTAAAAATGTAGGTGAGTACAATATAGAATTTCCTCAAGTTAGAACTTAGGAAAGGTATCAAAATGTTTCAAGGTTTCAAAATGCATGGATATAAGTTGAATAATTAGATTTACATCATCCATTTGAGCTTAAAGGTTCTTGCTTTAAGTATTACAATATCATAGATTTTGAAAAACAAATTTCATATGCAATAAATTACAAGCTTTTGTACAACTTTTCCAAACATTTTGTTAACTAAAAATTAGTAAAATTGTACATATAGTTATATCATTTAGCATGATAAGTACACATGTCTAACACCCACTGGAAATATAAAATGCTAAGCCAGTTAGACATCCCACAGAGCACGTCCCACAGAATGAAGATGCAGATTGTGGCTATGTAAATCTCCTTTTATTAAAGGGATGTGGATTTCCCATGGACCTGCTTTCTATTTAATCTATAGAAGCTATTTCTACAGACAGTGAAATATGATAGAAGGCTGAAAACCCCATGCTGGGAAATTTGGATCCTTAACATGTCTTTTGGAGACAATTCTTTCTAAGTTTGAAAGAATTTGTCCACCTAATGGTTTAAGTACTGAAGTTTATGACTGAGAATACCTACGCCAGCAAGCAGTATGACATTCTATTTTCCCTGGATTTGTGCATGCACCATTTTTAATAAGAATGATATTCACATACTTTTGAAATTTGCTTTTTTCATGGAGGAAGACCATGTTTTCTTTTTCTTTTTCCTTTTTTTTTAAAGAAATCAAATAAAAATGAAATGATAGCTTACGATTCTTAGGTATAGTTTGGCTTTCTGACTTATCCTTCCAAAAGCCTCTTACACATCACATTTTTGCAAGCATAGTATTTATTTTCCTCATTTATTATCATTCCTTCATTTAGGAAAAGCAAACTATTGTCCACATTTAGAAAAACCACTTAGGATAATACTCAAGTCTTCCTGGTGTATGAGCTACAGGGCAGATAGTTTCCTACGACAAAGACAAACAAAACCCATCTCTCCTATTTGTAGCCTGAGACCTGTAACAAGAAATGACCAAAACAACTGGGAGAAAAGGTGGGACAATGTATACTCAAGAGTTATTTCACTGTAGAAATATGTGTTTATATTATCCCCTCAGTATAACTGAGCTGGTGTTTTTACTTAAATTGTCTTATGTTGATTGAGTTTAGAGTGACTGTCATTTATTTTCCCTTGCATGGGTTGATTACCTGACATGCCAGGGCACCTCCTTGCTTTCAAAGCTTGGTATGAAGTGGGCATGACTCAGTGACCATGGGGAGGATGGGCAGCACAAGGCCTCCATGCATTTGAGAGGGAGCAGTAATACTGCTTCTCTTAATGGCCGGAGTGTGTTTTCTCCCCTCTCAGTGCCTCCTGTAGTCCTTTATGCAAAGACAGTAATGTGAAACCACCTTTCAGTGCCAACACCAAAGAGGAGAAAACAGTGTTCATTCTCTCTGGGTAGAAGAATTGTTTAAAAAGCAAAACTTACTCATTCTCAAAGTGTACTTTATTTTATTTTTTTTATTTCATTTCATTTCATTTCATTTCATTATTTTATTTTATTTTATTTTATTTATTTTTTGCGGTACCAGGGATTGAACCCAGGGGCATTCTACCTCCGCGCTACAACCCCGGCCCTATTTTTTATACTTTATTTTGAAACCGGGTATCACGAGGTTGCGGAGGGCCTTACTAAGTAGAGAGAGAAAGAGAGAGAGAGAGACAGGGAGAGAGAGAGAGAGAGAGAGAGAGAGAGAGCTGAGGCTGGCCACGAACCCGGATCCTTCGGTCTCCACCTCCCAAAGTACTGGGATTACAAGCGTGTGCCACCACGCCCGGCTCAAAGTGTATTTTAAAAGTTGTCAAATACTAAACACAATACATAAGCCAGGCTCAGAAAATCAAGAGCCTCATGCTTTCTTTCATATGCCAAAGCCAGAGAGAAAAAAGAAAGAAAGAAAAAAAGAAAGAAAAGGGACCTCGTTAAAATTAGGAGAAAAAACAGTAAAGAAATAGAAGGGATCAGGGGAGGGAGGAGAGGAGGGAAACGGGGTTTGAGGAAGGAAACAGACCAAATAATGTTATAACATAATTGAAAATATCACTATGAATCTCCCTATCATGTACAATTACAATATGACTATAAAAAAAACCCTTTCAACATATACAGGAAGCTTTAGAACAATCTGCATTTAAGGCATCATCAAGTAGCTGGAAATCGTCCACTCTTTTTCCATTCCCTTTATGAAAATTCTATTCCTAGCTGTTTTTTCAAGTTTGTGATGTTTCTGTGTTATACCTCCAGAATTCCTTTGGAGGTTATACCCCCCAAAGTTGCTACCACTCAGGTGTCAGAAGAGGAAAAATCAGGAGGAAAATTGATGCTACTTGGTTCTCCTGATTTTACCTCTCTTTAAACCTTTCATTTTTCTTTCACTGCACCTCTGCCCACCGCCACGGTACACCTGGCTGACATATGAACTTGGGCACATGCTGGTATGAATTCATAATACAGTATAATTTCACCTTTATAAAACAGGTATACAGCACAGTTTAAATATTTGAACTTTCGCGGGATGGAGAGGCTGAAAGGAAAATGAAAATAGAAAAATCTAGGTTACATTTAGTGCCCTCTGGAGCTTCTGTACCACCTCTATTAGCTTTTGCTGCCTACGGCATGCACTGCTCAATTCAGGATGGGGTCAAACTTAACCCACCTGGTCTTTGCTCCCACAAAATGTCAGGGCTGTAGATAAGGAACTGATGGCTTTGCTTCCTGGCTGCTCCTATCCCTTTAAGATGAAGGGTACCTGAATAGGGGATGTAACCTTGTTCTCTTAGAAGCCTGGGAGCAGAAGCAAAGTCATCCTCTGCTGCAACATCAAGACAACAGGAAAAAAATCAGCCTTCACAAAAGCCCTTTCTACAACTGTATTAAATTCTGGATACACTCTGAATGGTATTCAAGCATACTGCCTGATCCCTTTCTTTTCCGTTCCTTCTCCCAGGAGATACATTATAGGCAGTAATGGAATGCTTGGCTCATTTAGAGCATGGATACACTAGGTTTTCAAGTTACAATCAGGAGTGAAGTGGAGGAATAAGAGATCCCCTTGGTGGCTCAGTACCACCGGCAAGGTGAAACGGGAACAACAGACCTTGCTTTGCTGGTCAAGAAATGTGGATTCTCATTACGGCAAGGGAGGGAAAGTTCAATGCCACGTTCCTCATGTAACACTATGAGAAAAGTAGAAGAGCTAAGGACCTTTTCCCCTATGATGATAACTCTTTTAGGAAAAAGAAACTAAGCAAAATGCCTAGGTATAGAGAGACAAATCAAACTGTATAATTATGATACGAAGAGTGACTAAGTCTAATTCACAAAGCAGATCCCTGGCATGGGATAAGGAAGAAGACTGTCTTGTCCACTACCAGCCAGCGTTGCAGGGTGTGAAGGAGAAAGCTGTTTCTGAAAAGGTGCATGTAGTTATTCCTAAACTAAACCAAAGTGTATTTTGAGTGTGGTAGATGAGTTATCAGTTCAATGAACTGTGGTCAACTATAGGTCCTGGAAATAATCACATGTGTTTTGTTAGTGTAATTCTGCTGTAAGCCACACAGTAAAACTGTCTATCAAGAAACCATAGACAGTCATTAGGATTTCATAAGTTAGCGTAAAAATGTATTTAGTATATTTGGCAGGAACTTAAGATAAAAGGCCTTATATTTCAAGAGTTTTCTTTCCTTCTTTGCTTTTTCCTTTCCCCCTTCCTTCCTTCTTTCCTTCCTTCCTTCCTTCCTTCCTTCCTTCCTTTCTTTCCTTTTTTTTTTTTACAAATGGATTATGAACTGCTCTGCTTCAAACAATTGAATTTGGAGAGGCTATGCTAAAAAAATGATGGTGTGAAGTTCTAAAAGGCAGCTGAGTACCAAATTCTACACTCCTTTGCAACTTGTGTTACAAAGGTGAGTACAGTTGGTGCTCTGTATCTGTGCATTCTGCATGCATGGATTCAACACACTGTGGATCAAAAATATTCAGAAAAAAAGCGTCTGTGCTGAATGTGCACTTTCTGTCATTATTTCCTAAACAATGCAGTATAACTATGTACATAACATTTACATTGTATTAGGTAGTGTGTGTAATCTCGAGGTAATTTAAAGTGTGCAAGAGGGTGTGCCTAGGTTATAAGATAATACTTAACCATATTATATGAGACTTGAGTCTCTACAGATTTGGGTATTGCTATGGGGTCCTGGAACCAATCACCCATGGTGTAAGGAGGGTGATTACACATACTAGTTTCAGGTCTGACATGCCAAGGTTTGAATTCTCACCCTGTCTCTCAGTAACTAGCTGTGAGTCTTTGGATACATTATTTACATTCTTTATGCTCCACTTAATCACTTTTAATTGGGCATATAAACCCTTCTTGTTTGTTTGTTTTGGTAAGAACTAAATAAAAAAATGTGTAATGCCTCTGATATAAGAAACACATAATAGTAACATATTTTCCAATTATGATAATAATTTTAGTACCTAAACCATCTCAATTGGTTACCACAGAAAAATGAATAAAATATGAGCAAGTAGAATTACCACAAATGCCAACACCTGTGAAATCACTATCCTGTCAAGGCAGAGCATCCCCAACACCCCTGGGTCCCTCCAGGCTCCACTTGGTCCACAATGTCTTCTTCCTCCAGCTAGCCACTCTCTTAACTGCTAACATCAGCAGCAGGTGCCTGTTTATGAATTTTATGTATGTGGAATCACACAATACGCCTGGATTTTTAAGATCTGCATTATGTTTGTGATCCTCACCCATGTTACAGCACAAAGCTCCAATTTGTTAATTTTCCTCATATGCATATCCAACCATTTGTTATACAATCTGTTACTGGTGGGCATTTAGGCTGGGGACTCATAAATAATGCTGCTATGTATATTCATGAATGCCTGCCTGTCTTCATTTTAAAGACAACTTTTCTTAAGTGATAAGCATAGGATGTAGAAGATATTATATAGCGCTAGAATCTTTGGGATCCAACAGTACAGATGTTTTCTAAAAGATTTTGAAAAAATAGTATATCAGGAGGTACATTTAAGGTGTACCACTATGTACGAAATTATTAGGTAAAAAGTGTGTGTGGGGGGAGGATACTTAAAACCAAAAGATAATCAGAGGCAGTATTTAGAGGCTCCTTAGATCCATGTGTTAAACAAGGAATGTTGAAAATATTTGTGAAAATTAAAGAAAAGCTCGAGAAATGGTGGGTAGTATGGAACCTAAATAAAAGCACTTATACCTCTTTATTTTTCTTATCTCAGTCAATTTGGAAGCTTTTAGTAAAAAATAAGGCCCAATTCAAAGAACATGAAATCAGTTCTCAGTTTTATTGCTGGAGGAGGGACAGTCTTCTTTTTCTTCTTGTCCTTATTCTCCTCGTCCTCCTCCTCATTCTCCTCCTTGTCCTCCTCCTAGTCCTCCTCCTCGTCCTTGTCCTCGTCCTCCTCGTCCTCCCCCTCCTCCTTCTTCTTCTTCGTACTAGGGATTGTACCCAGGGAAATTCTACCTGCAAGCTATACCCCAACTCCTTTTTTTTTTTAAACAGGGTCTTGCTATGTTGCTGAGGCTGTCATTGAATCTGCATTCCTCCTGTCTCAGTCTTCTAAGTAATGGGATTACAGGCATGCACCACCATGCCCTAGCTCGGTTTGACTTATTTCAATAATAAATTTTCATTTAAAAGTAATTTAAATTTTAGCACTTAATTAGGTTGGAGTCAGTAGACTTGACATTGCGTATTGGCTCTTCTATTTACTTGTTTCTACTACTAAGCTACTCCAACTCTCAGTTTCTTCATCTATAAAAGGAGTCTAGCACAAGCTACTCTTATCTCAAAAGATCATTGTAGATATTAAATGAGGTGCCATTGTAAACACTGTAATCCCTAAGACATGATAGCAATGTTATATTTGAATACTACCAAGTGGAAATTAACATCCATTAAGCGCTCATGTGAGGTCAGGTGTTAATCATCTTGCTTAGTGTCAGAACAACACTCTGACCTCAGTTTGGTTATTATAAGGATGTTAAAGCAATTGTTTTTTATGATAATAATGTTTTGTGGTTTATTTTGACAGAAGCCAGAATTTAAATATAAATCTGATTCTAAAATGCTTTCCCATATTATCCTTTCTATGAACTGTGGTGTTTCCACACTTGGGAAGAATGGTGTGATTTGACTGGGGGTCAAGTCCATGCATCCTATCCAGCTCTGCAATCATCTAAGTGAAGCTTTCACATACGCCCTCAATCATATTCATAGCATTCATTTATAGAAGAAGGGTATAAGAATAATGTTCTGAAATCTAAACTTCTTTTTAATTCTCCTTAATTTTGGATTAAATAGAAGGAAGGGAATCATGACTTTTAAAATATTGTTTAAAAAACAGATGTTAATTTCAAGTTCAAATAACAGAAAATAGATATGAATCGAATGTATTCAATGGGAGTTCCCGACTGGCCCACTTTATGGAACTGATACATGACACACTTAGTGTATAATTAATCAGTGAAGTCATTTTCATAATGAATATTCAAAATTACAACACTATGAAGAACATTTTTTAAAGAAGTTGAAGAAACCAGCTAACTCTATATGCCCTGTATTTCCATATAGTTGTGTGTATGTGTATGTGTGTGTGTCTGTGTGTGTCCATATTTCAACTTATCCCAAGTTAAATGACCTTTGAAAGAGTAGTGTCTGTCTTGAAAAAGATTTTAGAATTATTTTCATAGAAAACAGGGGGTGATGACACTAGTTTAAATACATAATTACCCCAAAACACAATTATTTGGAATAAAGAATGTATTGCCACCTCAACATTGTTTCTAGATTTTTTTTATCACTTTAAAAAATAAATTCAGTATACTTCAATAATTCAAATTAAAATGATTATTTTCTTTCAGATTCCTCTTAATAAATCCAATACCAAAGAAGGCTACAATGCTGACCTTAGCCAAAACTGTGTTGATTTCAACTTTGGTGATTTCACTACCATTTGAGAGCCATGAGGATGAAAATCTAGAAACAAACACATTACAAAGCACTGCAGAAGTTTTAAAAACAATGGAAAATATATCTATGCCTTTGGAAAGAGAAGCAAATATAAATTCAAATAATGAAAACAGAAGTGACTCTAGTCCCAAGACAACTAGTCCCTTTCCTTGGAGCCCATCCAGAAACTATGAACTCATCAATGCCACCAGTAACTTGCCAACAGAAAACTTTACTGGGGATCAGAAACCTGCAGCCACATTTTCCACAAGCCCTCCCTTGATTCATGGCTACGTTTCTAGGTTGCCTTTGAATTCGTCAAGAGCAAATGAAAGCCTTTTGCCAGTCTCACCTCATCCCAAATCTCCATCTGCTGTACCATCAGAAAATTCCAGTTGGTCTGTGGATAATGACACTACAAGGACTCCAGACAACAGCTCCGGTGCAGTCAGCATCCAGCCAGTGAGCCCCTTGACAACAGAGCCAACTGGGTGGCACACCACGGATGGTGAGAGCTTCGCCGGTTTTACCCCCTATCAAGAAAAACCAACTCCACAGCCTACCGTACAATTCACCAATAATTCGAAAGTCTTTCCCAATACACCCGACCCTCAAAAAGGTAAGCCTAATAGCTTTAACTTTCCTTTTACATGAAATCAAATCTTCAAATAAGTCATATTAATGAAGTCTAAGAAATGTTCTATGCTAGAAAAATAGAAGAGAATGCGATAGCATAGGTAGTTCCTACCTATTTTGCTACAGTAGTGAAGTGGTTGTAGGGCTTAATTGAACACATGCTAATCAATACCATATGGGAGTAAAAGACATGGGACAAAAAGAGAAGTAGGTTAGGTCAAAGAAAGGTGGAGACTGAGGCAAGAACTCTCAGTTCTTGAGAACTGAGGTAACAACTGTCACTGAATCTCAGAAGAACTATCTGGAATTTCACATGCTTATAGGAGTATTACACAATTGAACTTTGAAAATAAATGTCTGTGAGTTTTGAAAAATTCACCACAATAAATTTATAAATTATATGATACCACATAGCCATCACTGGGCCATAATAGGGCACTGATATTACAGAAATTATTTAGACAAACTCAACAGAAGGAAATCCTCCTTAATTTTAAGTATAATAACTAATAAGCATCATATGGAATGGCACTAGCTGTATCACAAGAAAATTTATTATGTGAACATTCCTGTTTCATTGAGGGGCTATGTCAATCTTTAAAACATAAGGCATCTAAGATTTAATAGTTCATTCATTATGCTTTATTTTTCATGTTTAGCCATGTTTTTGTGTGCTTGAAATTCTTTCATCTTGTAAATAAATACTGTTTTTTCATAAACTGATAGCTTTCAAATGTACTCACTAGAGGATTAGATTAATTGTATAAGAACAAGATCATATATACCAATGGCTACTTGAAAGTGGTTGGCAGCATGTAGGAAGTATTTTAACTTCTGAAGTTTTGGTTTCATTATAGCACCACAACCAATACATTGCATGTGCACATGTACTTTCATTTAAGTTATAATTTAACACATCCTGCCATTCATGTACACTCTTGTAGTATTCCAATGGAGTTTTTAAAAAATACGGTCTCTCTTCTGTCTATTCAACCCTAATATATATAGTGAGTACTTACTCCTACCATTGCTCTTTTATCTAAAGAAAATATGTTAACTTTGCTTCTCTTACATATTAGGAACAATTTTACTGTACTCTAACAGGAATGTTAACTTTCTTAGAAGTGAAGTCTTATATAGAACAGAGATATTCTTGTCTACCTAATTAATGAGCTTCTCAAAAAATAAAAGTATGCTACATATGAGTTCGGGGAGCATTAAATAGTTCATTGAGGACCTTATCTTAACCTCATGTTAAATTAAGGCACTCAGTAATGGGCAGCTGGAGTATTTTGGACTCCCTTACACTCAGATCTTTATATACAAGGCATTGAAGATATGCTCTATCTTTTTTTGCCCCCTTACAATGTCCTTTTTACTTGGGATTTAGTGGATTTATTTTATCTTTCCTTTTTCTTCTTTTTGGTACAGGAGATTGAACTCAGGGTCTTTCCCCTGCTAGGCAAGCACTCAACCATTAAGTTACATCCCTAACCCTTTTTAAATTTTTTTTTTGAGACAGGGTCTTTCGAAGTTGCTCAGGGCAGCCTGGAACTTGTAATCTTCCTGCTTCAGCCTCCTGAGTAGCTGAGATTACAGTCATACACAACCATACTCTGCTTGTATTTATTTTCTGTTACTCACTTAACACTTGAATTATTTATAGAAACAAATGCAAAGTTCATTTCACCATTAAAGTTGATAAGATATTCAGGGTTTATGAAAACCTTAACGTATACAGCATTCAACACTGAAATTATATCCTAATAGAGAATGCTCAGGACGTTTAAGTACTGTTGATGTCAATAAGTAACAAATCAGTCATAAAGTTAAAATTTACAAGTATTTCAATGTAATTAAAAATCAGAAGTGTGGTTTTACCAAGAAGTGTGTTTTGCCAATATATCACAAATACTTGGCACTTTATGAAACACTCTTTCTTACATATACATACATGCTATCACCATTAATTAAAAATATTAAACATTCTTCCATATATAGGAAGTCCACATGTATCTATTTCTGTTTTTTTTTTGAATGATCATTTTCTCTGTGTTACCTGTACATTTTTATTTTGTCCTGCAGAGAATAGAAACACAGGAGTAGTGTTCGGGGTCATTTTAGGAGCTATATTGGGAGCTTCATTACTTAGTCTTGTTGGCTACTTGTTGTGTGGAAAAAGGAAAACGGATTCATTTTCCCACCGGCGACTTTATGACGACAGAAATGAACCAGGTAAAAACTATTTTCAGAACACCACCTAGACACAGTGGTTTTAATTGAGAGCACAGTGTTGAGAAAGAACTCAGAGGTTCACATGACAGAAATGGACTAAAGATGTATCCAATCTACCTTCTGTTTCTCAAAGAATAAAACCAAAGTGATTATGGATCGGGGAGTAAAATTTAAAAAGCACTCGAAACTGTCCCTCCTTGCACCCAAATTGGTTTTAAATAGTAATTCTGGAATCCAAACATATGTATAAAATTGGAAAATGATGTGATATAAAAAGGGCCAGTTTTGTTTAGAAAGTGGCTGCAAAACCATTCTTTGCCATTATAAGATCTCTTTGTAGCAGTTGTTTGAACAAAGATTTATTCTAACTTGTAGTTCTTCTAAAGTTTACATGCATACATCAGCTCTTCATTAACTATTTAATGAATCTCTAAAGCAGAGTAACTACAGGTTGCATATTTGCACATCTATAGTCACAATGCACCTTAATTTAGAAAATTTCCACTCATATAATGGAAAAGGTCAAGCATAATATTTATAAATGAAAAATATATGCTATAAATGAAGCACTGGGTTTAATCTGTAATAATGTGTCAAAAAGAACAGAAATGAAATCAATTCAGTTGCTTGACTCATCTCTCTTTATATTTTAGGGAAAAGAATCTTATTTGTGTAAGAGATTTTGCCAACATAACAAATACTTAACTGCTTCTGATGAGTCTCCTGAATAAAGAAATCTCATTGATTTTTATTTAAGTTCATAATTGATACATTACTCATTTTTGGAACCAAATCCATATTAATTGTAAAATTAACAGAATTATTTATGGGTTTCTAGTGATCCTTATTAAACAAAAAATAAAATTTCAAAAATTAAAGTATCGAACTTATAACAACAGTGATTTCTAAACATTTCTTCTTTTTGCTGAATAAATCTTGTCATACATATGTCATGAAAAAAATCAGTCTATCAAATTGGTACACTCAAAACAGTTGTGACTGATGCATAAAGTAATAACTCAATCATACCACCTGCCTTACCTCTTCAAGATAGCTTTGAGACACCTCTCCCAAACACCTAAGGTTCCTGGGAGCCTAGTTTGTAAGCTGATGGCTTAAGGAACAGGTAGGAAAGTTTATGATAATACCTAAGTACTAATACTAATACTAATACTAATACTAAGTACTAATCAAATCAATAATTAGTCACTAGATACTTGTGTATCACTAGTGTTTCTTTGAAAAGGAAATTCAAGATCATTAAGGAATAATTGGCTATTTGTTAAAAAAAATTAAAAAGTCTCCTGTATTATCTATCAGAAAACCCTAAGTGCATGATAACTTGGGTCCATCAGAAGGAAATATAAGTGTTCATAATTAGTTTTCTTCTTTTTCCATCTCAAATGGCTTGAGCACCAAGATATTGAGATAATGAGAAAAATAATGGCAATGATTTTTAATGTTCTGATTTTTAAAAATAATAATTGTTTATACAAGAAGTTAAAATTTTTGAACATGTTGACGAGGCTCTGGAGTCCGTAAGATTCAAAAGTCAATGAGGCATATGTTATACTTCCTTATATGAGGTATCTCATATAAGAAGAGTAGTTTCTTCCTTGGTTCCTTTATTTTGGGTCTACCCACAGTGAAATTTTGTATGTGAAACAATTATCTTCATCATAGAAATAAATATAGCTTGGAAAATACCTACTTATTTAACATTTCAAAAATAATATCTGCAAAGCCCACATAAAAGATGTACCTACTCACTCATGTAGAACAATCCCTATAATCTAGTAATAGCAGATGTCTAAGAATGCTTCTTTCAGACTTGCCCTATAAAATAACTTTATTTTATATTTTTTTAGTTCTGCGATTAGACAATGCACCAGAACCTTATGATATGAGTTTTGGGAATTCTAGTTACTACAACCCAACTGTGAATGATGCATCCACGTCAGAAAGCCGAGAAACTACACATGATGGCATTCCTATGGAAGATATACCTCCACTTCGTAACTCAGTATAAACTGACATAAAAAAGGTTCAGATGGCAAGTGGGCATCTACAACCTGGCCTCCCAACAAACTCATCTTCCAAGACATGAAGTGAAATCATTGTCAGGAGATTGTGCCAGGAGAACTATAAAAGCATGAGACCAGGAGCAGAAACACAGAGAGAAGAAATCACACAAACAGGTGTGTGTTTCTTTTCTTACAATTTTGGCTGGGATAAAGAATCTATTACATGATCATAATTTGTAATTTGGTCTATATTTTCCTTAGTAGGAAATGTCTGTGGAATCAGGAAAAACTAAAATATATCACCATGATAACATTGCCTGATAATTTAATAATAAAAATCATTTAACAAAAATTGGAAACCACAACTATATTTTCTCTTTTTTTTGAAAAAAAATGGCATAGGCTATTTATTGCTTCAAGTGCAGTCCTAGGGCCATGAATCAAGATTAGCACTGAAGGAAAATTGGAAGGGTGATTTTTTTTTTTAGTTTTGTCCTAAAGCTAGAGAGGGGATATGGTCTAAAGTGGTTTTATTTCCTGAGATATTAAGACAATAGAAATTAAAGACTTGTATTCTACTACTTTTCACTCCTCTCCATGGGCACATACGTAGGTTAGCCCCTTGAGTTGCCAAGTTGAAAATGACTGCATTCAACAGGAACACAGTAGGAAAACTGACTGTCACCAGGAAAGTACTAGCTTCTCTAAAAGGCTTCAAAGTTTGGAGAATTCCAGTTGATGTGAATAATCTCCAGGATTCAGTGCCTTTAAAACTCAGTGAGAAATGTGGTGAAAAAAGGTAGCCAATGAATCTACTTATACTTAATTTTTACAGTTTTAGGTTGGTAGGTAGAAATAGGATTTATTATATGTCATTTGATAATGACCTTATTTTTCAATCACATATAACATAGTTCTGTATCTCTGAAGGCATGAAGCCTAAGGTGAAAAAATGATGACTGGAAATACTGAGCATCCGAAACTTTTCTGACCATCACTTTCACATGTAACGATACAGGGAGTTTAATTTGGATTACAGCATGCTTCAGTTTGTTTTTAATTACCACTTGCCTTTGGCAGGTGAATTACACTCTTTAGTGGAGAAAGCTTTAGGCTTTAGGGATTAGAGGGTTAGATCAAGATTTAAATTCCCAAAGAAGCATGAATATATGAAGAGGGCAAACAAAGCAACTACCAGCCTAGAGATGTTGTTGTTGAATAGACACATGATGTGAGTGTGTGTGTGTGTGTGTGTGTGTGTGTGTGTGTGTGTTGTGAAGAAACATAGCAATAGCTTTGATAATGAGAGCTGGAACATAAACAATGAAAGAACATACTTACCCCATATTGCCATAAATATAGCAAAGAAGACTGTCCCTCCATTATCAAACAAATATGTCACCTTAATGGAAAACAAATAAAAATATTAATCATACTACAGATTATAATAATCCTGTGAACACTATTTGCATTTAGGTACTCTGATTTTTCCTCTAAGTGCAATCCCAGTATTTTACAGTTTGTGAAGATATTATATGAGATCTTTTCATGGGTTCTACAACTTTTATGTGATTTCCTCATGGGAAGTGGTGAAGGAACAACATTTTCCTCTTTTCTTCTCTCCTCCCTCTGACTCCCTTTATACCCCACCTATGTTTCTGCTTGGAAGCATTTCTAGAACCCTAGAGTTATACTTGTGGGCCACAGATAATCAAATTGCAATATGAGATGTAAGGAGTCAGCTTCTCAAGTAAGCTAGTTATGCTTCCTGTTAGCAAAACTTTCACACACGGGGAAGTTGCAAGTGCAGAATTCTGCCTGTGAGCTCTAGCACTACCATGGAATGGTGTCCCAGGCATACCCCTGCTCTCACATGTCTTCCAGAATGTGCCATGGGGCCAGTAGTGGTTTAGAAGATGTAATGAATCTCATCTTAAGTTGTTTTAAGAAGTTTCATAAGTCACTGGGCATTTATAATAGAGTACAAGTGTTTTGTAATTAGCTATTACCTGAAGCTTGTTAAGGAACAATGTACAGTTATATGATGATATTGAATACAGTATAATTTTCAGGGTTGTGAAGATTGTTTGATTTTAATAAAATTCAAATGTAATAAAATTCAATGTAACTTTGCTTGTTTTCATTCACATAATTCCATCATTATATTTATAAATTAGTGGACAAGGTTAAAGTCATACTACCAAGAACATAAACGTTTGGTACACACAAATACTATGGACACTACAGCGATCTCTCTTATCCATGGGGATACCAAAACCCTCCATGGTTGCCTGAAATCACAGATAGTATCAAACCCTTTATGTACTATGCTTTTTCCTATACATCCATTACTGTGATACAGTTTAATATATAAAGGAGGCACATGAATAGATTAATGGCAGTAACTAATAATAAAATACACTAATTATAACAATACAGTCTAATAAAAGTTAAGTGAATTGAATGAGGTTTCCCTTGGGATGTATCTTATCTTGTTGTATTATAAATTTTCTTTTTCTTTTTTTTTTTGGTACTGAGAATCAAACCCAGGGCCACTCTACCTCTGAGCTACACTCCCACTCCGTTTTATTTTTTATTTTGAAACAGGGTCTCATTAAGTTGCTGAGAATCTTGCTGAGTTGCTGAGACTGACCGTAAACCTGTGATTCTCCACCACGCCTGGCTCTACACTCGCCCTTCTTGTGATGATATAATGTTTACATGATCAGTTGAAGTGAGATGAATGATGTAGGTTGTAGATCTCATAACTGAGATGACTAATGAATGGGTGGGTAGCATGTACTACATGGATGTGACAGACCAAAGGATGATTAGCAGTCCAGGCTGGACAGAGTGGGGTTGAAAAATATTTCATCATTGTCATCCAAAATGGCATGTGATTGAAAACTTATGAATTATTCATTTCTGGAATTTTCCATTCAGTATCTTCAGAACACAGTTGATCATGGGCAAATGAAACCATGGAAAGTGAAACTGCAGGTAAGGGTCAGGCAGACTACTCTATAGACAAAATAGGGGTATTGCCCTCAAAAGAGCATGAGCCCAATTTGGAGCTGAAAAGCATTGTTGTAAGAGAGGTTGGAGCAGAATGATGATCTCTTTGTTCAGTCTAAAGTCTTGAGGGTGCTCAATTGGGGCTTTAAAACAATATACATATGTATTCTAATTGAATTTTCTGGAATAAGTATTGGAAAGCAATATGTAAAAGAGGCAAATATAGGATGTATTTTTATAATGTAGCATTATTAAAAATACCATCATAC
The DNA here is from genome assembly GCA_004027185.1 of Glis glis. Classification (NCBI taxonomy): domain Eukaryota; kingdom Metazoa; phylum Chordata; class Mammalia; order Rodentia; family Gliridae; genus Glis; species Glis glis. Next base: position 45,269 of record PVJS01005039.1, read on the forward strand.
ACTGGGTATGATGGTATATGCCTATTATCCCAGTACTTGGGAGGCTGAGAAAGTAGGATTACAGGTTCAAGGCCAGTTTCAGCAACTTAGCAAGGCTCTCAGAAACTTAACCATACCCTTTTTCAAAATAAAAATTAAAAGGACTGGGGGCATAACTCCGAGGTGGAATGTCCCTGGGTTCAATCCCTAGTACTAAATAAGTAAATAAATAAATTAAATACCATCATAAAAAGATGTGCTCCTAGCTGGGCGTGGTGGCACACGCTTGTAATCCCAGTACTTTGGGAGGCAGAGACCTGAGGATCCGGGTTCGCGGCCAGCCTCAGCTCTCTCTCTCTCTCTCTCTCTCTCTCTCTCTCTGTCTCTATTTAGTGAGGCCCTCTGCAACTTCATGAGAGCTGGTTTCAAAATAAAGTACAAAAAATAGGGCCGGGGGCGTAGTGCGGAGGTAGAATGCCCCCGTGTTCAATCCCCAGTACCGCAAAAAAAAAAAAAAAAGATGTGCTCCTTTTAAAGGTTTGTGGATAGGTGAAAACTATATGTCTCTAAAATTCTGACTGTTAAGGCTTGGTGTTTCTAAAAATACTATATTAGTTGGTTTTCAGAACAATCATTAGCATATATTATGAACAGGAGAGAAATGTATCATAAAGAAATTCTCCTACAGAGCTCATAAAATTACACCCAGTAGGGGAATCCAGTTTTTTTTTTTTTCCAGAAGCATCCCACAGAGACACCTGAGGCTTCTGAGCAGCTGAACAGCTGTCTGTGTTTCCTTAAAAACCGACCTAGTATAGGAAGCAGCCTCTTAGGGTGTTAGAACAGAGGCTTTGCATATGGGGACTTAAAGGTCACCAACAAATGATGGTTCTCCCCTGGTTTGGAAACAGCCACACTTTTAGAAAAGTAGCATAAAAGCCCCACTTAACAATAATTGTGTTACATGGACATGATTTGTCAGAGTTAATGAAATGTTTTTCCTTTAAGGTGATTTTCATTATTATTTTTTCTTACTAGGTTCACTTATGAATCTTTCAGGCATTTTTAACTCAAATTTACATATTAATCTTTTAGAAACACATCAATCTGATACAGTGGGTATACATGTAATAGTCATATAATATGGGATTGCATGCACATAAGGAGAGATGTGGCTTGAGTGTGGAGCTAGGGAAGACTTCCTGACTTGCCCTAAAGTGGATTGTAAGACTTTAAAATCACTGTGTTACCAGTCTGTTATGTATAGGATATGTTATGATATGAGAGATCACAGAGTCAAGAAAAGCAATTAGATACCTGAAATTATAGCTTGAGTTGATAAGGGCTTTATTTAGGGTGTTGATACAATAGTTGCTGAATGAAAATGGGAGAGAGAGAGAGAGGAGTCAAGCATACCATAGATGACTCTAGGTAACTGGTAGAAGAATAAAGTGAGAACCAGCCTTCTGTGTAATAGGACAAGAGCACTTGCTATATTGAAGAAAATTTCAGATGAAATCTTGAGAAAATCCCCCAAGCCCCATAACAGACTTTCCTAAAAGCAAAGTGGCTAGTTCTATCCAAAAATATCCATTCGCAATGAATTGTCTTATTGGAAAACTAACTTGCCTTTGTGATTGGGGAAATCTATAAACAACCACCTGATTTTGCCTTGTTGATGTGAATAGGGGTAAGGTATAAAGAAGAAAACAAATGGGGCTTAAACAGAACACAAATTCTCCATTGTCTTTGATGCCTGGTTTATCCTGGAGAGATGAGTGTGGCTGTAAATCAATAACTGTGAGCACTGTTTATGTAGACACACTTCTTAGGAGGTTGGACTGTTAAAGTTTCTGTCTACTGCAGCTACTGGACCTTCCTTTAAAATTGCATGTAAGGTTGTGGAAATCGCCACTTGGTCCCACCACAGTAACAAGGATCTCCTAGGGAGTCAACCTGAGAGCCAGGCTGTAGTTGAGGGCCTCGAGGGTAGGGAGTTGGAATTAAGTATGGAATTCTGCTCACTCTCTTACTTCCTCTATCCTTGGCTCTTGGGCTTCACAGAGCCTCTTGATCTGTATTCACTGGACCTGGCCCCAAGCTACATCAGGATGGAAACTTGAACTAGTTCACCCTTCCATGTATGTTCTCCAAACACGGTCCTCAAAATGAGAACCACCTGGGGCACTTGTTAACACACAGATTTGTAGGCCTCCCCTTAAATAATCCATTCTGAATTTCAGCAGATGGAGCCCAACAGTCTGCTCTAGGTGAGTCTGAAGTACGATCTTTTGTAGACTCTTCCATGAAATCTTTTAAAGAAGAAATACCCTCTGTCCTATTTCTGTCATATTCTTAATATCAGTGTAGTGAATAAGTGCTTATTAAGCAAGTAAAAGTAAAAAGCGTAGAAAGTAAGTATTAGTAATGATGTTAATTTCAATGTTTGAGTCACAGAGCTATATGAGATAAGATTTAGCACCTTCTATCTAATTATTTCACCTGAATGAGAAATTCTAGCGTCATGGGATTTGATAGTGAAGTATGCATGCTTTTTTATATGAGTACACAAATATCACTAAAACTTCTTAATTACAAAAAACTTAATCTCCATATTTCTAAGTATTGAAATAAAAATAGTCATCAAAGGAGATATTAATGTACTTAAACATAATTTTATCCTATGATCGGGCCATGCAAAACACATCCCTTAAATTATAAGGGAATGCACATACATGTACTTTTCAATAAAGTATGGCAGGTTTGATTTCTTACTAGTTGTCATAAGTAGTGGTGCAGTCCATAAGGAACTGAACAGAGAAGTTACTAGATAATGCGGGTAGGTAATCATGTGGCTCGATGAACCTAAATTGATTGTCATGTTCCTTTGGTAAAAATCTGCTACTTTATTTTTGACTTGCCCATCAAGTAACTTATATCAGTTCATTTATTTAACTATATGCACATAAATAAAAAGAATGTCTTCCATTCAATGAAGGAAGAGTAATTCTGATTTTTAAGGTATAAAACAAGTAGCTACATTTCTCTTAGCTAGCAAAACAAATACAGGACCTATTAAATATTTCATCCAGGTGGGTTTTGTTTTTTATACTGTTGCATAAGGCGATGCTTTCCTCTGCAACCTAACTTTCCATCTTCCTTGTGTGAGTCTTCAAGTGAACTCTTTCTGATTCATGTCTGTTCTTGTGAATACTCTTTTCAATTCAGAAAAGGAGGGAGTATTTACTGTACAATAATAGAAGCCCCCCAGACTTAGTGTTTGCTTAGACAGATTCCTTAGTTTATCACTCTGCCATATGTGATGTTTCTTATCTTGACTGTTCAGATCATGCCAATATGTTCTAGATTTGATTTATTTATATTTTAAATGTATCCATGAAAAACAAGAAGTAACAAATATCTGAATTTTTTGGTGTTTCTAAGATAGTCATATGTCTTGGAAATGCATAAGCCAGGAGAACGATATGTGCACCTACATTTATTAATTCTAATACACTGGGAGTTTGCAAAAAGTGATGAGAAAATGTTGCCCCTAAACAAGGTTTCACATTCCTAAGTCCCTATGATATTTGCAACATTTTGAAGAATTCAAACATAAACATATTCTAGAAATTAAATATAAACCAAGTAGTGTTTTCTCATGCTATTCATTAAAAATAAATAATTCAGTTGCTAACTTCATTAAATTTTAGTCTTGTACTAAAGACAATGACTCTCTAGTGATTACACCTGGTCTTGTCAAATTAATTATATAGAGAACTTCACTACTAGAAAACAGGGGCCAATTTTATCCCTATGTTAGAAACAACCAGAAAGGCAGGCACAAAATATGTAAAACATCAAATTTTAAGAGAGTAGACGTCAGGGAACAGAGACATGATCCATGGGAGATGGGAAGCAGATAAGGTGAGCATCATTATTGCCTTGGGACACTGCCTTAAGAGAGTTCCAAAGATGTAGAGAGGGACAGCCCAGACAGTACCCAGGGTGCAGGTGTGCGAGGAAACTACTTGAGCTAGGAGGAATCTACTTCTATCAGCCACACTGGAAATCCTCACCATTCACAGCGCGCTGAGTAGAGTATACAGAAATACCTTGCTCCCGTTGTGGGGAATAGCTAGTTCTAGACAGAGCATTGCTGTGTACATCTCTTAGCTTTCAAAAGTAAGACCTCCCCAATCCAATTATTTTCAAGTAACTAAACTATAATGCAATTCCTCTAAACAACTATTAGAATAAAGTTTAAAAATTTAAAGATTGCCAGTACTGAGGCCCAGTGACTATGCAGAAAGGGAGTTTGTAAGCTGATGGGAGGCATGTAAATTGGTGAAAGACTTTGGAAAGGTTTTGCTTGGCAGTTTGCAAAAAGGTTGCTGTGTTCTGGATATGGTTTTGAGTGTTTCCTAAACCTTCATGTGTTAGAACTTAATCTTCATTGTGAGGTGTTTAGAGGGTGGGAACTTAATCTGACTATGGTGCACAGATGTGGAGCCTTTGGGAAGTATTTAGAATTAGATAAGGTCATTAGAGTGGAGTCTCTATTATTGCATTCCAGTGGCTTTATAAGAAGAGGCAGAGAAACCAGGCAGATACACGTACACACTGGCCCTCCCTGGCGCTTGCCATGTGATGCTCTGCAATACTTTAAGACTCTGCCAATAAGAAAGTCATCATCAGATGAGGCCCTTAGACCTTGCACCCCCGCAAACATGAGACAGAATAAACCTCTTTTCTTTATAAAGCAGCCTGCCTCAGATATTTCATTATAGCAATAGAAAACAGAATAATGAGAACAGACTAATATACCTATCATAGGGGCTAGCTATTACACTCCTAAGTATTTACCCAAGAAAAATAACAGCATTTGTCTATAGGAAGACTTGCAGACAAATGTTTATATAGCAGCTTTAGTTAAAATAGGCAATAGTTTGAAACAACCCCAAAGTCTGTTAATATGTAACTGAATAAATAAACCTAATATATATAATGGAATAGTACTCAGGAATAAAAAGCAGTAACCTATTAATAAATGCTATAATATGGATGAATTTTGAAATAATGATGCTATGCCTAAGAAGCCAGAAAAAAATTACACACCATACGATTACACATACAGAAAAGTCTAGAAAACACCGATTCATCTATAATGACACAAAGCAGTTGGTTACTTGAGCACAGGGGTGGGTTTAGGAAGGGGTGGGGGCAGGGATCACAAGAGGGTGTGAGGAAACTTTTAAAGGTGATAGGTATGTTCAATTATCTTGATTATTGTAATGGTTTCACAGGTACATACACATGATAAAATGCTTGTATACTTCAAATACTTCCATTTTGTTCTATGTTATTTATTTTTCAATGAAGGTGTTTTTACAAATAAAAATAATACTTGTAAAACTCAATATTTCTTAAACTTGTACACACATTGTAATAACTTGGGAAATGTTAGGATGTGCTGATATAGAGGTTCCAAACCCAAAGATGCTGATTCAATTGTTCTGGTGTGTGAACTTTTAAAGAATTCTAGAAATCCTTCAGGTGATTCTAATATACAGCACTTTGGGAGTTTTTGTTATTTCCTTTTCTCTGTACAATTGGAAGTATTTTACTTCATAAGTGTTAATAGAAGGTACAGATGTGATCGCCAGCAATTGCTCCTCTCCTAACAAAGGACCTAGATACAATTTCAAATGGAAATTTGTGTCTATGGAGGCAATTTTCAGTTGTAAAAACAAAGGGAGATAAAAAAATATCCAAATAAAAGTATACGCTTTGTCATTACAGCAGGCTGACTTTTTCTGTTTTCTATGATACGAATGATTATTGAAACTCGGGGACAGTTAATGTTGGTGACAAGCTATTTCGGGGAGGAGTTCTCCCTGCCGCTTCTGAGCACGAGGTCCACACTCACCTTGGCATAGATGCAGCTCTCATTGAGCCTCTGCAGAGAGCAGTTCTTGTCACACAGGGGGCACATGAAGACTTCAGTGGCTTTACAAATTTCTTGGCTTGAGAAATCAAAGGAAAAAAACAAACATGAACCTCTGCATCTAGAAAGTTGCTCAGCTCCTACAGCAAAGTTCTCAGTCCTCTGCTTGGAGGAAGCAGCAAGGCAGAGAGGAAAAGGAGAAGAAATAGAAATAGTGTGGATGGTGGGCAGGCAAGTCAAGGAGTACTGTATGGGTCCACCTCAAATATTTTGGGGTATATGTGATATAAAGGTTTTGTTTGCATCTTTGATTTTAGAAAACTTTATGAAGATGTTGTAATGACATAGGCTGTATTTCATACTTGGATGACACTATGAAGCTTCTTCCTTCCTCTTTCCCTTCCTTCCTCTCTTTCTTTCTTTCCTCTCTCTTTCTTTCTTGGTATTGGGGATTGAACCCAGGGACATTATATCGTGAAACTATACTTTCAGCCCTTTTTATTGTATTATTTTTTAATTTTTTTGAGACAGGGTATTGCTAAGTTGCTTTGGGTCTCACTGGGGCTGGTCTCAGACCTTCTATGCTCCTGTGTCAGCCTCTTCAATACCGGGATTACGGGTGTGCACCACCACACCCAGCTGAGCTTTTCTTTTTTATAAAGACATTTTGATACATGGTCTCATGACACTCAGGATTATTTTATGAGGTATGCATGTGGAGGTTTAAACAAATTCCCAGGCTCTGAAGTGGCTGACCTGGAATAAGCCTGACTATTGTGACTTTGCAAGTCTAGTGATCATACACTCTGTGGTTTGCATGAGTAAAGAAGGCGACCTAACTGAGGGAGATGTGAGGGGGAAGAGGGAAACACCCTAATGTACAGGATGTACATACACAAACTTATCAAAGTCAACTACTATGCTGAGTATGAGAAGGAGGGAAGGGGAGGGAATGGGGGTGGGAATTGGGGGAAGGCTAATTGACCGATGTGTGCATATACTTCTACCACACTGAAACCCATCAAGATGTATGATTACAATGCACCAATAAATAAAAAATAAAAAAGATATGGGTCAGAAGGTTTATTGGAAGTTTCAAGGAGGTGTTTTTTTTCATGGTGCTTTGATACACACTGTCATGAGGACAGGACATATTTTCTATCTTTTCAATCAGGATGCAACTTTATGACATTTGTCTCTCCAGCTTTATTCCCACTGCCTTTTTAAAATAGAAGCATGCATTATAGATAGCTTTGTGACAGGAGTAGGAAATCAATAACAATTTCTGAAAAGCCTCAAAGAATCAATAGTTCACAGCAACCATTTTGGAGGTGTTTTGTGTCTTTAGCTGTCAGACATGGCATTTTCCCACTTTGGATCTCCAGAGTAAATTTTCCTTAAATAAATCTGCTCTGGAAATGCTGAAAGGAATTTAAAGGCTTTAGAAAATATGTCTGGAACTGCAACAGTTAATACAAGTTTAATTGCCAACTCTTACAGCAAGATTTGCTGTTTTTTAAAAAATGGATACACTCAAATCACAAAAGAATGCATGTGTATTTCAATTATGGGATGTATATAACTTCTAGCCAAAGTGAGGATAAACACTAATTGATACCACTTAGAGCTTGGTGCTGAGATGCAAGCCTGCAATCCCAGCATTCGGGAGTCTGAGGCAGGAGGATCACAGGTTCAAGGCCAGCTGCAGCAACTTAATGAGGCCCTCAACAACTGAATAAGATTCTGCTTCAAAGTAAAAAGTAAAAAGGGCTGGGAGCATAGCTCAGAGGTAGAATGCTCCTGGGTTCAATCCCCTGTACCAGGATATATACACCACATAGTGGTATAATGCCTTACAGTGGGCAAAGATGGACTTGTGGCTGCTACATTGCTTAGCATTTGCCCAATCTCAGGTAATAGTACTTATCTCCACTATGGAGAAGAAACTAATGTTTAATTTAAGAGACTTGCTCAAGGTGACAGAGCTAGCAAGAAGTACTTCAGAGACCTGAGCTCAGAGTTTTCTGAGTATAGATACAGTTTTTCATCAACTGTAACATATCTGAAAGAGGAATAAACTTATTTCATATTTAAAATGAAATTTTCTATCAAAAAATAATTTATGAGTGTGATGAGGATGGGCTGAGTCTTATATATACTATGCTTCTCCCACTTCACACTCTTCGACTTGCTAGTAAGCAGAATGTCTATATGAAGGAGGAAGCAAGTAAAACATGCATGTTGAAAACCTAAAACAAATGGATGATATCTCCTTTTGTCAGTATTACTAATTTTCAGGAAGAAAAAGAACTAATACACCTCTTGAAGACATCTTTATTTAAAGTGGGCATGCTAACATAATTCATTGTGTCTCACAACTGCCTTGCATTGGAATCTTGCACTGGAATCTCACACAGAACGTGCACTGCAGTTAGTTTAATTTTTTTGTGTGTGTGGTACCGGGGATTGAACGCAGGGGCGTTCTACCTCCGCGCTACACCCCCGGCCCTACTTTTTTTATACTTTATTTTGAAACCGGGTCTCACGAAGTTGCAGAGGGCCTCACTAAGTAGAGAGAGAGAGAGAAAGAGAGAGAGAGAGAGAGAGAGAGAGAGAGAGAGAGAGAGAGAGAGAGAGAGAGAGAGAGAGAGAGAGAGAGAGAGAGAGAGAGAGAGAGAGACAGTGAGAGAGAGAGAGAGTGAGAGTGAGAGAGAGAGAGAGAGAGAGAGAGAGCTGAGGCTGGCCGTGAACCCTGATCCTCGGGTCTCCACCTCCCAAAGTACTGGGATTACAAGCTTGCGCCCAGCTTGCAGTTAGTTTATATACATCATCTTTCTCATTTTCCAAATGGTCAAAGGCCCAGATTTATCAGTACGTCAAGTATAGAATCCCAGATTTATTAGTACATCAATCTAGAATCCCAGACATTAGACTGGGTTTGGTTTTCGCTGCCAGAATCATCAAATTCATTTTCTGTCAGTTTTCACTAAGCTTAACTCAACGTATAACAAAAATTAAGCAATTGTTTTTGTCAGCATATTTTTTAGCCCAAAATAAGGGACTTGAAGACAGGCATGGTGGTGTATGCCTTTACTTCCAGTACTTGAGGCTGAGGCAGTAGTACAGTAGGTTTGAGGATAGCCTCAGCAACATAGCAAAACTCTCAGCAACTTATGAGGACCCTCTTTCAAAATAAAAAATAAAATAGGGTGGGGGTGTAGCTTAGAGGTAGAATGCCCCTGAGTTCAATCCCTAGTACCACAGGAAGGAAGGAAGGAAGGAAGGAAGGAAGGAAGGAAGGAAGGAAGGAAAGATCTAGTGTGGTGGTTCACCCATGTAATACCTATACTTGGGAGGCTGAGATAGTAGGATCGCAGGTTCATAGCCAGCCTCAGCAACTTGTGAGGCTCTCTGCAACTTAGGAAGATCCTGTTTCAAAATAAAGAATAGACTGGGGGTATAGCTTGGAAAGAAGGAAGAAAGGAAGGAAGGAAGGAAGGAAGGAAGGAAGGAAGGAAGGGAAGGAAGGAAGGAAAAAGAAAAGGGATTCAAGGGTAACAAGTTTCTTTGACTTCATTTGACCACTAGAGGGAGGGAGAGGTCCCCATCAAGAGTGTTCCTCAATTTCTTTTGCCCAGCTTGACCAGCTAAACTACCGCTTGAATTGCGGTTTACTTTTGTTTCAGATCTATGGCTGTACATACACATCAAGGGCCGATTGCAAAGAATAATTACTAGCAGTTAAAATACTGAAGTGAAGGAGCTGTATGTCTACGTGGGGGTGGACATTGTGCCCACTCTCCAGGATAGATAATGATGCTTCCTGTGACTCAGCTAACATGACAAAGCACAGAACAGGAGTATCTGCTTGGTGATGCACATTTTGGGAGAACAGTGTGAAAATAGGCTTCTAGGAGGACAGAGTACCCATCGAATGCTTGGACACAGCATTGGTTTTAGAATCAGATGTCATCACTAGGGAAATGCGAGTCAAAGGCATAATGAGAAATTGCTTCATTTCTATTAGTATTTCAAGTATATGTTATTATTTTTGGAAGGGGGTGCTGATAATCAAACCCAGGGCCTTTTGCTTTCAAGGCACAAACTACCACTGAGCTAAATCCCTAGTTTAGATTGCTATTATGCTTTAAAAACTATGTGGAAAATAAGTGTTGTTAAGGATGTAGAGAAACTGGAAGCCTCATACATTGTGCGTGGGACTCTAAAATGATGTACTAGTTGGGCATGATGGTGCACACCCATAATCCCAGTACTTGGGAGGCTGAGTCAGGAGGATCACAGGTTTGAAGGTAACCTCAACAACTTAGTGAAAACCTGCTTCAAAATAAAAAAATAAATTAAAAGGGGTGGGAGTGTAGCTCAGAGGTAGAATTCCTCTGGGTTCAATCCCCAGGACCAAAAAATGATGCACTGCTATGGAAAACAGTATGAAAGTTCTGCAAAAAGTCAAAAATAGAACAATCTTATCCACCATTCCCATTTCAGTATATATGTCCAAAAGAAATGAATTCAGGATTTTGAAGGGCTGTGTTCCCATGTTCATTGAGGAATTATTAAAAATACCAAAGATATAGAAGTAACCTAACTGCTTTATAAATGGATAAAGAAAAGATGATATTTTGCACAATGGAATATTACTCAGCCATAAAAATGAAAAAATCTGCCATATGTGACAATATGAATGAACCTGGAGTACATTATTCTAGTTGAAATAAGTCAGTCACAGAAAGACATGTACTACATGATTCCACTTACACATGTGTTATCTAAAATAATTAAGTTCATACAAAAAGAGAGTATATTTATGGTTTTCCAGGGGCTTTGGGAATGGAAGAGGGAGTTGCATATAAATGTTTCAGTTGTCAAAGATTAAGTTCCAGAGATCTTCTGTATGGTATTGTACCTAATCTGTATTGCAAATTTAAAATTTTGTTAGGGGAGTAGAGCTTATATTAAATCTTCTTAGCACAATAATTTTTAAAGTATCAAATATAAGTTTGAAACTTAACTGACCCCTTAAGAGATATATTATAGTCCCCTGACCAGGTCACCTCTCCAGATGAGTATAGTATTTAACATGGATATTAGTTGAGAGATACTGATAATCTACCTGGCATATCATAGACACCTGATAAATTAAACAAACCCTGATTGCTAACGATAGCATCAGGAGAGGGCTTGAGAGTTTCTTTAAGAAGCAACGACTTCTGCAAAGCTGGTCAATACTGAGGACCACATGAATTTCTTGGGGAGTTCTGATGCCAAAGAAAATTGGTATTCCTGTTCTTTGACCTTTTCCTGAAAGCCAGGGTCCAGAGGAGCAGGTCACATCTACCTGCTTTTCATTTTTAAAATCATACGAAATGTCCTTTCCCAAGCATAGATAGGCACACACACAGTCATATAAGACCAATGCATACATGTGCATATATTCATGTATATATCCATGCAGTGATCTAAAATTAGATTGTCATGTACTTTTACAATTAGCTAGCTACAAGACAACTAAGAAATGCGACCTTCATTAAGTTGGACATATCTGGACGAAAAAAATACATAGACCCATATCTTCAGCTTTTTAACATTTTGCTACCCTGAACTAAACAAAAAAGAGCTTCATAAAACAATATGAACATGAATCAACACAAAATAAACCCAGTCTCCTCCCCAGTCCCATCAAGATAACACCTACGACTCAACCACGTCTGCCACTTTGAATGGAAAATTTCAACCCCAGAATTTTGAACGTCAAGATATTCAGTGCCGCTTATCTTGGTTTAGAATAGAAAGTCTGACAGGATCTTAATTATAGTGTGGCAGAAGCAGCAGTAATATAATACCACAAAGCACCGAGAGAACGAGTTTTCTAATGCCTCTTAAAACACTCTTTTTACTAAAGGTTAAAGAACACTTATTTCATACAAAAAGAGCCTAATTTACTCCATTGGTACCTAAATCAATAGGATCATTAAAATCTGTTCCTTTCATGCCCTTTGTTCCCTTTCAGATTTGCTGGGGTGGAGGGAGGAGTCTACCTCTCATGGTAAAACTGTGAATATGTTCTCCAGGGAATCAACTTGGGCAGCAGATATTGAAGAATATTCCATATTTGTTTAGTCATTGTAAAAGTGCTTTTCTTTTCAAGACTCTGTAATTCTAAGTCAAAACTTCTCTTCTGAGCTCCAGGGTTACAGTCTAAACAGCATGCAGGGAGAAGGCCAAAAGGGAAATGAAAAGGGGGTATATTCACAGGGGGCAGAAGTTTGCCCAGGAATGAATGGGCTGAGGGTGTAGCTCAGTGGTAGAGTGTTTGTCTAGCATGCACAGGGCCCTGGGTTCAACCCCCAGCACTATGGGGGGAAAAATAAAGGAAGAACTTTGTTCAGGAAGATGTACCTTGCACAGTGATAGTGAATTTGCAATACTCTGAAACAACTGTGAGTAGATGGCCTACATTGAAGCAGCAGGTGACTTTGTTGTCATGCTGATTATCACTTGTCCTCTTGAAGAACAAGCTTGGTGGCCCACACATGTAATCCTAGTACTTGAGAGGCTGAGACAGGAGGATCACAGAGGATAGCATCAGCAAGTAGTGAGATTCTCAGCAACGTAGCAACTTATACATCTACATATTACATTTTAAAAGAAACTTGGGAAACTAATTTGTATGATCCCATGAAGAATCTCACACTCATATTAGCTGTCATGATTACTGCCTGGTAGTGAGGCCAGGGTTAAAAAATGTTCCAAAGAAGAAAGAGAGGAGGGATGCTTCTTTGTATTTTGAATTTGATCATACAAAGTTAAACTTGATGACACATTTGTGGTATATATTAAACAAAGGACACAGAACACCCCCTAAGAGGATTCTTTAATCCTAGGATGATTCTTGTCTCTACTGAATAACAATCTATTGTTTCTAGGAATAATGTATTCCTGTTCCTAGATCTTGAGTCACTTCAGCTCTGACAAAAGAATCACCATTCTGATACACGTTTGACTTCTGTCAAATTCTATTTCTTCACTACTATTTATAAATTAGTATGTGGGATATACTGGAAAGTGGAATTTGGCATAAAGATAAGCAATTGAAACGTATCTAAAGAAATTTGCATACAAAAGTATCCAAATGACCTTTTTAATAGCACTTCTCACCTATTAAAATAAAATAAAAGAAACAAGCCGGGTGATGGTGGTACAGGTGTGTAATCCCAGCTGCTTGGGAGGTTGAGGGAGGAAGGATTCCTCCTCCCTCATGGCCAACGTGGGAAACATAGCAAGACTCTGTCTCAAAATGAAAAATAAATAAATAAAAAGGACTGGGGATGTACTCAGTGGTAGAGCTCTTGCCTTGCATATGAGAGGCCCTGGGTTCAATCCCCAGTACTACAAACACAAAAGTATAAACAAAACTGAAAACTAAAACAAAATACCCAAGAAAAGCAGAAATGGCAAGCACATTAAATTGTAGCATTATTATTTGTTTTTATGATCAGCATCATCCTTGAGCTTATGCCCACTCAGAAGACAGGTCAGTCATTTTTACTAAGTCTCTTACCAGCTTACCTTACTTGACTTTCATTCATCGTAACTAATCCATAGAAGAAAACACACAAGCCGACGATTGCGGCAGGGATCAGCATCCCAGTGTACCATCCCAGCCATGCAAAGTAGAGCCCAATCTTCTCACCAAAGTACAGCCTGCAGGAAAAAGCAAGTCTTCAGCTTGAGTTAAGAAAACATAAATGACTTTAGAAACAATGATGCCACAACTAGTGAGAACGTCAGGTGGAAACTGAAGGTTACCAGCTCAGTTCCTCTTCAGTTCCGTCTGGGGTATCTAACATTCCTGCTTGGTAATGCATCTTATAATGGTTATGTCATTTGCTCTTAAACATTGAAGGGACAATTTTGTCAAGTATATCTAATTCTTTTCTTTTTTTTCTTTTTTTCTTTCTCTTTCTTTCTTTCTTTCTTTCTTTCTTTCTTTCCCTCTATTTTTTATTGTTGGTACTGGGATTGAATCCAGGGGCATTGTACCTCTCAGATACATCCCCAGGCCCTTTTTGTTTATTTGAAACAGGATCTTGCTAAATTGCTGAGGCTGGCCTAGAACCTGTGATCCTCCTGATTCAGCCTCCCAAGTACTGGGATTACAGACATCGACCAACATGCCCAGCTTTGTGCCAAATTTCTTAATATGGATCACAGGGCTTTTTATTACCCAATCCTGTCTTTCTTCATTCTCCTAGTAGTATCCCTTTTTAATATCTACATCATAGGGCTATGCTAAACCATATTGCCTCTGGGAAAATTAGGATAAGGTGTCCCCTCTTGGTGGATGGTGACAGAAGGGTAGATTTCTCTCTCAGACTGTACCCATGGCTGCCACCCTTGTGCTAGACTCAACCTGCACCATTGTCCTGTCTTCCTCAACAAAGCTCAGCTCAAGCTGGACATGGTGGGACACACCTATAATCCCAACATTTGGGAGGCTGAGACAGGAGGATCAGAAGTTCAAGGACAGCCTCAGCAATGTAGTGAGACTCTCAGCAACATAGCGAGACCCTTTTTCAAAACAAAATATAAAAAGGGCTGAGGTGTAGTTCGAAGGTAGAATGTCCCTGGGTCCAATCCCCAATACCACAAAGAAAAACAAAACAAAGCTCATGGTTTCCAAAGCACACAATAATGTCTTTGGTCAGTGCTGTTCCCTAACTACTTTGCAATATTAAAAAAAATGCCACTCGCTTCCCTTGTCTGATTTATACTGGTCCTTCAATTCCAGGAAGCCTTCCCTGAATCCCCTACAACCCATGTCAGATACCCAGGCTCTGGCTCCCACACTGATCTCTGCTATGCTTCAGGACCCTCTACTTATAGCACTTTATGGCCACTACCCATCACTCCTCAGTTCCTCCTCCTCTCTGCAAGGTTAGAAGCTGCTGGATGGTAGACCTGTGTGCTGCTTCACTACCAGTCTCTGAAGGAAGACCAAGAGAATGCATGCATGCTGTTGCCCTTCAGTGGGTGAAAACAGTTCACAGGGAGACTGCATTCGAATAAGGAAATCACAACGTCTGCTCCATTGCTATTTCTTCATCTATGCTACTGCCAGTTTTAATAGTCAGACAGTGTATAAAGGTCTGGTAAAAAAAATAATAAAAACTTCCTGACTTCTCAACTATTGTTAGTTCTCCATCTTCTGGAGGTGTTTACTTAGCACACAGGTTGGTTCCAGCTACAGTTTTAAAGATTGGTGCTTCGCAGTTCATCTGGGAATATTGTACTGAGCAGTGATCCTCACTGGGATGAAAATTTGCTTGTCGTTTTTCCTTCACAAGGCTTCTCTTTCTGAAAACTGTTCTCTTTCTACTTTATTCTCCGCATTGTGCCAATTAAATATTTTATATTTCACTGAACATAGACCTGGAGTCATTCTCCTTTAGACATCATTGATCCAATTCTTTTCCCTTTCATTCAGTTCTCCTAGGAAACGCTAGTCAAGAGTCTATTCATTTCTTCTACAATGACGATGCTTTACTTTGAAACTGAAGCTTATTATGTTAACAGGCATTACCATGAAGTCAGTTCTCCCTTAAGCATATGTCCTTCCCTGGCATGGGGCAGGGTTTTTAGAACATGTAGCAAACATAATGGCATATCTCTATAATAATGATGATGATAGGGGACTACAGAGACAGTATTATACTAAAAAATTAAAGGGCACATTATTGAGGGCTAAGAGGAACAACAATATGGTTAGACTATTGTCACCCACGTTAAGCAGATTTTAGATCTGTTTCAGAAGGTGGAGATGCAAGTTCCAGGCAAAGAAAAGACCGAAGAAAATGACCTTGACTTGGAACACCATTATTCACAATCTCCTATGATCCCTAAGTGCCCCTCAGAGGTCTCTCAATGACACAGCAGAACAAAGGAGGAAGAGGGGGTGACTGCTGCTGCAGCTCCCCATCACGATTCAGTCACAGGCACTCCTTTTTGTCTGTTTTATATCACTTTGATCCAAGTGACATTTCATTCTATAATCTGTTTTGCCACTGAAATAAATGATATCATAAAGTAAACACATTTTAAAATCTATTGTTTTAGAGATAATTATTCAATTCAACATTGTTTTTAAGTTTAAATCCCTCTGATGCCTATTGTGATTTTTTTAATGTCACACAATTATATTGTTAATCAGGTTGTGTGACCAATGATTTTTGAAATGTTAGCCAGTCACGGTGGCATACACCTGTAATTCCAATCCTTGGAAGGCTGAGACAGAAGGATTGCAGGTTCAAGGCCATCCTCAGCAACTTAGTGAGACCCTCAGCTACGTACCAAGACTGTTTCAAAATAAAAGGAAAGAATAAAACAGGGCTGGGGATGTAATTCAGAGGTAGAATGTCCCTGAGTTCCATCCCCATATGAGAAAGAAGGAAGGAGGAAAGAAGGAAGGAGGGAGGGAGGAAAGGAGGAAGGGAAGGAAGGGAAGATAGAAAGATAGATAGATAGAGAGAGACAGAGATGCTTTTTCCAGTTTCAAATATTTCCCATGAGCAATTATATTAAAATTAAATAGGTGGGCTGTTTAATGTTTGGATTCAGTTTCAAAGTGGGAAAGCAACATAGACACATGTCCCCAAATGATTGTATAGAAAAAGAAAATGTATTGACAGCCCCTTGCCTTTCACCACTACTGAGGAACTGCCTTACTGTACAAGACAATACAGGCTTTACCTGTGGGTTTCCGACATTCATGACCAAAGTATATACAAAGCCCAACTCCTGAACACCCTCTTTTACTACAGAGAAGAAGCAACACAAGAAGAAACCTATGTCCTCAAAATTGTGTGGCCTTAAGAACAACTTAACTCCAAAGTCTCAGATTTTAAGACAATTTTTTGCTAGTGACACAAAACTGGTCATTGTATACATTTTATGCATGAGATTGGATAATTTAATATGCATGGCTTCCCCATGCCATACCAATTTTGGTAATAAGTTCCCCAGAAGGTAGGAACCTTTGGAAATGTCTTCTAAACTCTTCTCTCATATGACCTTCTTCTTGGGTGAGTGCTTCATCGTGTACCACCCTAGTCACTTAAAGACAAATATATTCTTTTTATCAGAAAAGTCTTCCTTTTCTGTTAGCAGTCAAAGAATTGGTCATAGTAGCTGGGTAACACTATTTATTAAAAACATAGATTACTTGCTGAAATTACCTGAAGTAGCAACAGAAGCATCTTCTGTAGATAGATACTGATGCTGAAATGCTTGTTGAACATCCCAACATCATCTTGATTCCTAATAAATACTGTTTTGTGAGCAAGCATATCTCACTGTGACAACGTATCTCCAAAATAATCATTCTTTCTCTTTCATAGATTAGAATCATGGAGGTTCTTATGATTGACAAAATCAGAATCAAAACATCTTTATTTTGGATATACTCCAATACCTAATGTTTGAAATCAAAAGGGTTTGATGCTGCGCATTTATTCTGCACCTCCAGATTCACACTCCACTCTTTTCTGCTATGTGCTCCACAAGTTCCACCTCCATGCATGAACTCCACTCCTTTATTTTTCTGGCTTTCTGATAGGCTTGTTGGCCATCTGAAGGTACCAGGATATCATACAACAAGACAAAAGAGATACCTGGGTTTTTAGTACCCTGGCTTCCTTCTTCCTGGCTATAGTTTGGCTGCAGCTGTTTTCTTCCCAAAGTCATAGCTTCTGTCCAGCAACCCACCATCTATGGTTATGGTTCTTGATGGGTTCAACCAAGTGCTTCTTCCCCTTAGCCCTTTAGCCCTAAGTTTGATAGCAGCTTCCAGCTCTTATCAACCCCTGAGAGCTTCATCACCATTTATTGACTCCTGTGTCCCTCATCACATTCTGTAAAGAATTCTTCTGTAAAATTCTCTTCAAATATCACTTTCCATATTCTATCAATTTCTTGCGGGAACACTTACTGATACAGTTAGGAGTCATTCTTGATATTTGTTTCTTGAAAACAACTCAAATTATCCACATATATAACCAAATAACATAACTGTTGTTGTTTTTCATTCTATAAATATTGGTAGTTAGCTAGGGACTTAAGTTCTTGTAAATGTAAATTTTATGATTTCTAAAAGGAGAGAACAAATTATTCTGCACCAAAATAACTTACATAAATCACAAGTGTAACAAGTTGAGGGCATGTAACTCAAGGTGAGCCCAGTTACTCACTAGAATACACTTTCTGGGATAGAATAGATAATACATGTTTGTTGAAACATAAATATACTTGGTTCTCCACATTTTTGGGTTCTACATCGATGAATTTAGTCAATTATGGATACAAAAATGAATGTAGTTTGTCCTGTACAATTATCTGTACTGAATATGTACAGACTTTTATTTTGGTCATTATTCTCTAAACAACTGACAACTATATTGTATTGGTATTACAAATAATACTTATATTGGAAATAATAAGTATAATTAATAAGTATTATTAATAAGTATCATAAATAATACTTGCATTGGTATTATAAATAATCTAGAGATGATTTAAAGTATATCGGAGGCTATTGTAGGCCATATGCAAATACTATATCATCTCATATAAAGGACTTGAGCATACATGGGTTTTGGTATATGAAAGGGAGTCTTGGGACCAATCCCCTGTGAAGAATGAGGATGACTTTTGGTAATTTTCCTCTCTGCTCTCAGATTTATTTTTCTGCTTCGTTTGGTTTTGATATTACATTATCCATTATTTATGGTTATGTTGGGCAAGGAGGTACTAGAAGACTTGAAGGAGTAAGGAAGAAATAACCCAGGATCTTTTTCTTCCACTTGTTGTTGCTTGGGGTAATACACTTCATCGCATTTCCTCTCTACCCTTAGGAATGTTAGTAATTTTCTGCCATTGCTAATTTCTGGTTGGCTTTAAAGCCCTGCTTGATCTCTCAGCACCTCCATCAACTGTGCATCCAGTTCCCTGCATTCACTTCCTTTCACTGAAAAATCATATAGTGATTTCTCCCAGATTACACACTCACTGATACAGACAATGTGGTGGGTACAAGGAACAATTCTAAGAAAATGACATCAGAACATTTATAGAACGGTATCAGCTCATTTGCAGAACCTGATCAAGTCCAGGGGCTGATGCTTGTACCACATTCCCCAGCGTGCCCAGCGCTCATACAACAGATGTCTGCTATTCTGCGGTCCGTGAGTTTTGATGGGCAGGCTACTCTGGTAGGCTCCCTGAAACAGATAAAATAATATAAATTAGTATCCATTCTCGGTAAAATCTGAATTGAGAACTATTTTCCCTTACAGAATAATTTAACTACAGATTGGAAACTTCCAAGGATTGTAAACAAAAGTCCATCACTGGAATGATATGGTACATGCCTCTTTCACTGAAAATATTCTGATGATTCCTTTAAAATCATTTCTTATATCATCACTTCTTTAAACAATTGGGATCTGTTTTCAGTAAGTAAACAAGATTTCTCACTTCACTGTTTGGAGCTTATGTTATTTTAATAAACACAATAACTATACCATCGATGAGTGGAATTGTTCCAATCTTTATTTCAGAAATTGAGGATATGATTCTGCTTTAAGAAGTAATCCAGTCTGAGAAAAGTCTTCTTCCATTTAAAGATGATAAAGAATAGAGTTAAGTGCTCATTTGAAAGGTATGAAGCCTTAGCTCTCAGCGTTAATAATGTTCTTAAGCCCTAGAATCCTGAAAATTGATCTCTGATAAGATACTCCAAAAAATTGCACAATAAAATAAATTATGAGCTGAATGTGGTGGTGCATGCCTGTCATCCCAGTACTTGGGAGACTGAGATAGGAGAATTGCAGGTTCGAGGACAGTCTCAGCAAGTAGTGAGATTCTCATCAATCTAGCAAGATGCTGTTTCAAAATAATAAAATAAAACAGAGTTGGAGGTGTAGCTCAAAGGTTGAAAGTCCCTGGGTTCAATCCCCAGCACCACACACACACAAAATGATATCCTCTCTCATTTTCTTTTTCATATGGGCAGCATATGGTTGTATACTTCTGGATGACCAGGGCTGTGAGTTTCCATGAAGAAAGAGGACACCTTGAAAACTGGCTTGCAAGTGCCCCAGAGTTTCCCAGGAGGAGCACGGATGGATGCCATCTCTGACTCTTTAAAAAAATAGACAAATTAACTAGAGAAGGCTGCAAATGCAATTACAGTGCAGCCCCAGAGCTGTCTTCCCTAAGGTAGCCCAGGCATTTAAAGCCTAAATATTGGGAGGTAAGGAAACGGAGGCAAAGATCTAGGTCCTCATTATGGGGCACACACTGGAGAGAGATTTGTTTGCTCAAGAAAATGGACAGACTGCCCTGAGATTGCATAGGTAAAGGAAAGGTGAACCAAAATCTGCTGTGTTTCAATCACTCCTGATAATTCCTCTAAAATGTTGGACTTTCCTTTCCAGCCTCAGTGACTGGAGCGTAGATACTTTCCGGGTTTTAGGCATTAAGCTTTAGCATATGGAGTATGTCATTATTCTGACTTTCTCCTCAACTTCAATTGACCACACTATTGTGGGTTGAAAGTGTTGTGAGGTGGGTGCAAACCTGACGGAAGGGTTACCCTTGACACTCGAGTACTTTCATGCTTGTCAGAAGGATTGTGTATAATCACTGATTCCTGCCATTCCTGATTGGCCCCTCCTCCAACCAACACCCTTTTCCTGTTTCCACTATCCTTCCCAGAGAGAATTATGTATTCTACCAATATCATATATATATATATATATAT
>PVJS01005040.1:8557-66138 GCA_004027185.1 Glis glis
TCCTCCTCCTCCTCCTCCTCCTCCTCCTCCTCCTCCTCCTCCTCCTCTTTCTCTCCTGATCATTCTCTTCATCCTATTTCTTCACCTCCTCCTTTACTCTGCTTAACTCTGGGAAATTTATCCCCATTATTTCTTCAAATATATCTCATGCTTTACTTTTTATTTTTTATTTCTTTCTGAGACTCCTATTATCTGTATGTTAGTACTTCTACTTGGGGTAACTGGACTCTTACACGGTGGCTCAAGACTAAGGGTGGCTGCACTGAGAGGGTTAGCAGCATGGCTTCTTAGGACCTTTCTTCAGAAATTAAGGCAAAGGAAAGGATAAAAGATATGTGACACAAAGAAGGGAGGAAATGATGGCAAACATCTTGGAGGCAAGCTACCACCTGACCTACCTAACTAAATGAATACATAAAAGCAGGGCACGTGTGGACTGATGAGAGTGAGTCATAAACCAATGGTTATGATTAATCAATTTCTTCCCATTTTTCACTGATAAAACAGAAAAACAAATCTAAATAACAATGTCCTGAGTACTACTGTATTAAAGCATAAGTGATTGCAGTTTTATATAGGTCAAAATGGTCAAATATTAGCAGTTTTATACAATTCAACCTAGTAACTCTACCACTGAGCTACATCCCCAGCCCTGAATTTAATTTCTGTATGAGAAGACTGTATCATAAATATATTAATGTCCCCCAAATTAGTCTATTAATTGTATATGATTTCTACCAAAACTCAATGACTTTTTTCAACCTGAAAAAATGCTCTAAAGTTTATGTAATGATTCAATATGGAAGAACAGTCAATAAAAGTATGAAAAAGGCAAGTAATGAAAAGACAATTGCTCTACCAAATAATAAAATATATTTAATTTTATTATTATTATTATTATTATTATTATTATTATTTGCAGAACTGGGGATTGGACCCAGGGGCATTCTACCTCTGAGATATACCTCCAGCCCTATTTTTTATTCTTTATTTTGAAACAGGATTTCACTAAGTTGCAGAGGGCCTCACTAAGTAGCTGAGGCTGGCCGTGAACCTGCGATCCTCCTGTCTCAACCTCCCAAGTACTGGGATTACAAATATGAGCAACCACGCCCAGCTAATAAAATATATTTTAAAATTATGGTAAATAAAAGAGTACAGTACCAACTTCAGAATACACAAATGTACATAGAAAGTCCAACCCAAGACAAGTGTTTATAAGGATTTAGTGTAAGGAAAAGATGACATTTCATATCAGTAGGGAAAGGGTAGGCTATCTGATAAATAGTGTTTGCATAACTGCTTCTTGTTAAGACAAAAACATGTTTGGATTCTCTATGATTATTCTTTACAAAACTCAGATTTTATATTGATTATATATTTAAATGAAAAAGTTATATCATTATATTAAAGTAGCATATAGGATATTATTTCTGCTGTCCCAAGCTGGGGAATCCTTTCTATTCTTGACACCAAAACAAAAAACTAAAGTAAGCTACTGATAGATTTGACAATGTAGAAAGTATAAATTGGTACTGTGAAAATTATTATGATGAAAAAATTAAGAGATAATAAGGTCATAGTGAATTTTTTTGTAATATAAATAGAGGAGTAGATATTCTCTAGAGTGCTTTTAAAAATCAGAAAGAAACTTAATAGTCTAATTGTAAAAAATTGAAAAATTATAGCAGAAGGTAATTCACAAAACTAAAGACCAATAAATATATTAAAAACATTGATATTCAGCAATAAAATGCAAAATGAGATAGCCTTTTCCCCTTGGCAGATTGTGACAAAGATTTAAAGGAAGCCTGGCATGGTGGGGCATGCCTATAATCCCAGTACTTGGGAGACTGAAACAGGAGGATCACAGATTCAAAGCCAGCCTCAGCAACCTAGTGAGACCCTGTTTCCAAACAAAAAATAAAAAGGGCTGGGGGTGTAGCTTGGAGATAGAATGCTCCTGGGTTCAATCTCCAGTACCACAAAAAGAAAAAAAAAGATTTAAAGGAAGAAATAAACCGATTGGGATATGGAGAAACTTGTACTTCCATAACCCATTGGTTTGAGTATAAGTTAGTATAACTTTCCTAGAGAGCTAGATGACCGTCTCGGAGGGATTTGAGTTAAACATGGTGAATTGAACTCATGGCTTTCTCCCTGCCTCCTCCTAAAACCCCACTAGACTGACATGAAGTAAAAGAGAAGTGTAAGCTAACAAGGAGATGACAGTGGAATAGAGTTGTCAACAGTTTTGGGAGTTGAAAAGTGGATGCATGGGGAGTAAATGGCAAATTGAACACATGCATTTAATTTTGCTTTTCCCCCCAAATCCCACTAAAGTTACAGTAAAGTGATTGTTTAAAAATGCCTGAACCTACAAGTGTGGGGAGAATGGGAGAAGAGAAGGGAGCAACACTAGCCTATCAGCAGGAGGGTCAGTAGATGAGGGGTAATTTACTTGACAAATCTGAGAAACCTGGGAACCCACCTGGATTATCTTCAATAGACTCCACAGGCGCCTCTAGAAAGAGGTGAGGGAAGGGATGTGTATGGCTAACATAGGAGGGCTGTTTGGAACTGCTTAAGAGGCAATCAGATCTTGAACCCCTTTGTAGCGGCGCCATTTGTTGCGGATGGTGTTGATGTTGATTGATTCATTAGAAGTCTCTCACATGAATGACAGCAGATTCAACATGACAAGATCTGAGGAGGCTGGGGAGGAGAAGAGGCATCTCTTCCTTCCATCAGTGTCCCACTTTTATTGAGAGTTATAACCAAAGCATTGTAAGAATAATTAATCATAGGAGATGGCAAAGCAGTCATGGGGTGAGTCAGGGAAAAATATCAAGGTAGTCACAGATGAATCAGGGAAGGAAAGGGTAAACAAGGAAGATGTCAGGGTCTTTGCTTATCGGTCTCATGGTCCTTGGAGATTGTCTGCGTGCAGAAATCTCCACTTGGGTGGGCAGTTTGTGTCCCCTCCCAAGCTGGACCGAGGTGCCCTCAAAGCTGATGACTAAGAAGGTCCGCAACATCCCTTCTCCAAATCTGCGCTCCTGAGTGCCTGCCTCTCTCCTACCCTGCGGGGGACTGGAGGTCTGTTCTCTAAGGAGAGCTGTTGGCCATATCATACCAGTCTCTGCCTCTGTGGCCACATGGCTTCTGACTCTGCTGAGTGCTCTCTCTCTGCCCTCTTTTCAAAGAACTTTGTGATAGCGTGTAGGGTCCTCCCAGATAATCCAGGATAATCCCTTTATCTCAAAACTCTTCATTTAGTCTCATCTACAAAGATCCTTTTTTCCAAGTAAATTAATGTAAACTTATATGTTCCAGGGATCAGGATACGAATATCTTTTGGGGGACATTTTTCAGTTTGCCACATATGCTAAATTAAATTTATTGATTTTGGAATGTTAAACCAACCTTATATTCCTGGGACAAATTTCATTTGGTTATGCTATATCACCCTTTTTAGAGATGCATTGTTGGATTCAATTTGCTAAAAATGTCAAAAGATTTTTTGTCTAACATGATGAGTATCATGAAACAAATTGTTCTGAAATATTTTGTAGTCTTTGTTAGGTTTGGATATAGTTGTGGTGTTAGTTCTTACTTTACATATATATATTTTGAAGAACTAGTTTTCAGTTCTTTGATTTTTTTCTCTATTGTTTTTGTTTCCTTTGAAATTTATTCTGCTCTTTAGTATTTCCTTATCTTTTCTCATTTTGAGTTTAATTTTTTTCTTAGTTTCTTAAAGTGGAAGCTTATATCATTAGTTTGCAATCTTTTCTATTTTTGATTATAATTTCTTCTTTGAACCATTATTTAGAAATATGTTTCTATAATAATCACATTTTTGTTGTTGAGTTCTAACTTAACAGCATTATAATCAGAGATTGTCATTTGAAATGATAGCCCATTCTTTGAATTGTGTTAAGCTTTCTTTATGTTCTGGTGTGTAGTCAATTGTTGTAAATCATTTATGTGTGCTTAAGAAGCCTATATATTTTTTGATTGCAAGTGCCGAGTTCCAGAAATATCCATTAAATCAAACCTCTTCAGTCTTTTGTTCAAATCCTGTACATTTTTATTGATTTTTATTCTTTTTTAGCCACCAGTAGTTGACATGTGTTGGAAGTGCTCACCTGTAGTAGTGGATTTTTCCACTTCTTCCTGGATCTATCATCTATTCTCATAGGTACAAACAAGTTTGTAATTATTATATCTTCCAAGTGCATTAAACTTTTTCTCATTATGAAGTGACTTTTTATCCTTACTAATGCTTCTCATCTTAAAGTTTCCTTTATTGATTTAGTTCCTTAGTTGTGTTTTCTCTGTATTTGCTTACAATTTCTTGCCTTCCTTTACTTTCAACCTTTCTCTTCCTTCATGTATTATGCCTGTCATTTTACAACAGCACATTAGGTAACTTTTATAAAGTCAAATCTGACCATACCCATTGTTTAACAGATGAATTTAGTCTATTTACATTTATGGGAATTACTGATGTCTTTAAACCTTGTGCTTTCTCTTTTCCCTCTAATTCTTTTTCCTCTTTGATTTTTTTTTAAATTGAGTTTTGTGGCTCATTTCTCTGTTCTTCTGTCATAGTGCTAACATTGGCATTGGTCCTCAGGTCACTCGTTTTTTTATATTTGCTTATGTTTCACCTCTTCTAGTTTTCTGTTTCAAGGCTTTTGTTTTTTGATTGTTTCTGTTTGCTCTCATCTTTTTTTTTAACCTAGAGGTAGATTTTGTTTTGTTTTTAAATCCCTAGGAATTATGACTCAGCATATCTTAGGGAAGAGTGAACAGGATTTTGTGTTAATACAAGATAAAACAAAACTTCTTGGTTAACTCTGACACATAACCCTAAATTAGAAACCATTGGTTTGGAGGAAATGTGTATTCTTCATTGATAAATAATATAATGAAAAATATTTATAATCCCTGTTGGTTAGCATATGAAGTAACTAATAAAGATGTTTTGAGGTTTTTAGTGGAATGACTTGGCAGACAAGATAAATTCAAAGGCAAGTTAAAGAACATAGACTATGCTTTATCTACAGTCTTTTATTGTGAGTTTAAAAAATTCTATGACTAGATTGGAAGACTTCATAATGTTAAGATGTGAATACTACCCAAAGCAGTCTTCAGAGACAATAGAATCTTTATAAAAATTCTAACCAATTTTTTGGAGAAATAGACATATCCATCCTAAAATTTATGTGAAATCTTAAGGGACCCTGAGTAATCAAAAGAATCTTGAAAAAGAAAAAGTTGGAGGTTTCACACTTGCTGATTTTAAAACTTGCCATAAAGCTACAGCAAGAAGACAAAACAAATAAACAAAAAAAGTGATATTGGCATAAAGACATATACACCAATGGAAGAGACTAGAAAGCCAAAAAAAAGAAAAACGCTCATATTCAGTCAAATGGTTTTCAACAAAAGTGCCAGGTCTATTTAATGAAGAAAGGACATTTTCAACAAATGGTGTTGGGAAAACTGAATATTCTCACACAAAATATTGCAGATGGACCCATACCTTCTACTATATACAAAAATTAATTCAAAGAGGATCAAGGACCTGAAAATAAGAACTAAAACCATAAAGCTCTTAGAAGAAAACAGGGAAAAGGCGATATGACACTCAATTTGGCAATGCCTTTTTGGATATGATACCCAGAACACAGGCTACAAAATAAAGAAATAAGTGAATTATATTTTATCAAAACTAAAAGGTTTTATATGTCAAAGGGCACTATCAACAGAGTAAAAAGAAAACCCATGGCATGGGATAAAATAATTTGCTAGTCATGTATCTGATAAGGGATAACTATCCAGATAATTATAAAGAATTCTTACAATTCAACAAAAATCAAACAGTCTGATTTAGAAACCGGCAAAGAACTTAGGCATTTCTGCAAAGAAGATATGCAAATGGGCAAGAAGAACACGAAGAGGTGCTCAATATCACTAATCAATAGGAAGAAAAAATCAAAACCCACAATGAGATATTTCACATCCATTAGGATGACGACTATCCAAAACAAAACCAAAAATTAAACAGAAAATAACAAATATTGGCAAGGGTCTGAAGAAGTTGGGACCCTTGTGCATTGCTGGTGGGAATGTAAAATGGTGCAGCTGCTATGAAAAACAGTATTGTGGTTCTTCAAACACATACACACACACACACACACACACACACACACACACACACTTAACATATGATGTAGCAATTCCACTTCTGAATGTTTATGCCCAAAATAATTTAAAGCAGGGACTCAAACAGATATTTGAACACCCATGTTCGTAGCATCATCATTCACAAGAGCCAAAATGTGGAAGCAAGTCAATGTCCATCAGTGGATGGATTGATAAAATCAATGAGGCATATTTATGCCATGGAATATTATTCTGCTTTAAAAAGTGAAAAAATTCTGACATATGCTACTACATGGATGAACCTTGAGGACATCATTCTAAGAGAAATATGCCAGTCAAAGAAGGACAAATTCTGTATGATTCCACTTACATGAAGTACCTAGAGGAGTCAAATATTTAGAGGCAGAAAGTAGGAGGGTGGTGGCCAGGGGTTGGGGAGGAAAAGGCAGTTACAGTTAGTTTTTGTGTGTGTGTGTGTGGTACTGGGGGTGGAAGCCAGGGGGCTGTTTACCTCCAGGGGCTGTCTACACCCCAGCCTTATTTTATTTTTTATTTGGAAACAAGGTCTTGCTAAGTTGCTGAGAACCTCACTAAGTTGCTGAGGCTGACTTTGAACCTGCGATCCTCTTGTCTCAGCCTCCCAAGTACTGGGATTACAGGCGTGCACCACCACACCCAGTGCAGTTAGTGTTTAATGGGTACAGAGTTACAACTTTGGAAGATGAAAAATTTTTGGAGTTGGATGGTGGTGATGGTTATACAACAGTGTGAGTGTTCTTAAAGCCACTGAGCTGAAATGGTTTACATGGTGAAGTTTATACTATGTAAATTTTACCACAATAATTCCTTAAAAAAGCATTCTATATGACTAGAAATTTTTCTCTCTAACACACAGACACACACACACACACACACACACACACACACACACACACACACACACTTTATGCCCATTCTCATGCAGACCAATTAAATCATATTCTGGGGTATCAGTATTTTTTTAAAGCTCCATTGCTGATTCTAAGGTAATGCCAGTATTGAAAATATCTGACCTAAATTATAAATCTGAATGTTTGAAGAATAATTCCTGGTTTTTAAATCTTTGTTTCCCTTGTGTTTTGGAGTATGACTATAAAATAGAAATTGTGTCTAAGGTAGTATTTCTATGATCTGTCTATATTTTAGTAGAAGAACCCTTTAAAGTTTAAATTTAGAATTTTATACCCAGAAAAATAATCAGTCTTGGGGATATTATAAAAAGTCTTTGTTTGAAACAAACAAATAAACAAACACAAAAGCAACAGCAACAATAAAAATACATACATAAAAACAAAAACAAAACAATTGTATATCTCATTTTTTCTTGAGAAATTTCTGGGAGGTCGTGTTCCAACAAAATAAAGGAATAAACTAAGAAAACGAAAACAGGAGGACCAGGGTCAGGATAACCAACACACAATAGAGACAAAGGGAACTTATCAGCTGTTAATGAAAGAACGGTGATATGACATGCGAAAGCACCAGACCAGATGGGAGCCGCAGCTATGGAGCTACTGACATAGCTGCATAAGGAAATCCCCAAGTAAAAAATAAAATAGAAGATGACTTGAGATGCTGACCTCAGTTAGAGAGGTTTTATGGTTCTGTCAGAGAGTTGGGGAAAAATTGACAATATGTATTGAGAGGTATACATAAATAAAAAATAAGGCATTTATTGACACCAGAAAGGACTGAAAATTGTATAGAAAAAAGAAGCATAATCACACTATACTATCCGACTCAGATTTGGAGATGTTGTAATTCAACCCTGTTAGAAGATCGGGGAGAGGGAAATGTTTGTGGCAGTTGAACAGTGCTCCCTTTTCATCTTTCATAGCAGAAAGTCAACAGATGGTGCCTAAATTTGATTTATCCAGAACACAAATTACTTAGATATCAGAGAAGAATGTGAAAGAAATCAGGGGAGCAGGGGAGATGGGGAAGGGCAGTATTAGTTTTCATCCTGAGTTTTTTGACTTTTAAAATTGTGTTTAGAGTATTCCTCTGGTTGAAGAAACATTTTTAAAGTATATAAGTGCATAAAGATGTATTGTGAAGATGTTCATCATTGTATTGTTTATGGCTAGAAAAATAACTATCTACTTGGTGAGGTAATTTGAGTGTATACCTTTCATGTAGTCATTCTGCAAAAGAAAATAATACTTTAAGAAGACAATAGAAGAAATGTTCATGATTAGTGGCTGAGTGGATTATTAACTTATATTGATGTAGGAGTTCCAAGGTGGGGTAGAACCTTATGGTTAGGGGGAAAAGGTGAAAGTTGTGCTTGGCTAGTAAGATTGGGCTCAGGGGTCTCTAAAACTGGGACAGGGTGTCTTAGTTTTGTGTTGCTAAAACATAATACCTGACATCGGTAGTGTATAAAGAAAAGAGGTTTATTGGTCCCTTGATTTGGGGTTGGAAAGTCTAAACAGCATGGCGCTGGCCATCTGGCCATCTCACAACATGGTGGAGAAATGGAGAGAGAACTGGCTGTGTACAGAAGGGGCCAAGGCACCAGGTGGCCTCGCTTTATAATGTCCTGCTCTTGTGGGAACTAATCTTGTCACAGGAGACCTGTCCCACTTCTGGGAGATAGCATTGATTCATTTATGAAGGGGAAACCCCCAAAACCTAATCACCTCCCACTAGGCCCCACCTCTTAAGGGTTCCGTCACCACCTCGGCAGCACGCCTGCAGCATAGGAACCTGGGGAGGACAAGCCATAGCCCAACCATACCAGGGGGTCAGAAAGGTCCCTTAGAGGGGCAGGAGCCTGGAGTCAGGAAGAGTTGGCAAGGGAATGGTGGTGGGGAGGGCTGACCCAACCCTGGAGGGCAGAAGGGCTATGGTACAGAAACGCAGGGGCTCGTAATGGCTTTGCAACCATTTCCAATGGCAGTGGTGGCAAAGATGGCCAAGTGTCATCTCTCCAAGCCCTCCAGCTCTGTGCTTTGTGGTTGTGGTGGTGGGGGCTTTCTAGAAACATCTACATGGTCTTTTCCTGTACCTTTCGAGATAGAAACACAGTGTTGAGATGGCCAGTAGCCAAGATGAGGCTCAGTGGAGCTGAAGGAGCTGGGATTAGGGGTGAGTCTGAGGACAGGTTTAGCGGTGAGTCTGCGGCCAGGGTTAAAGTTTAGTCTGAGGCCAGCTTCAGGGCTCAGTCTGTGATGGGGTTAGGGTTTGTCAGCAGATGCTGGTTTCTGATTGGATCCATTTTATTTCTGTGTCAATAGGTGTTGCTTAAATGCATGAATGCATGGCAAAGCTTGGCTAGCTGGACTTCTCACCGCCCTTCAGCCCTGCCTTTCTTGGTCCCCTCTTTCTCAGCTTCCTGGCTCCCGTTTACCCCATCACACATATGGGAATCTTTTCCAGACCTCCCTGAAATCTTGATCTGCCTCCTTGCCCCATTCTTATTAGCTGGGGTCTGGGCCCCAGGCAGTGGGCGTCTGGCCTGGTAAGGAAGGGACCGCAGGTGGGAGGAGGTAGCAGAGAGGCCGTGGTCTCCTGCAAGGGGCAGTGGGCTTTCTGTCTCCCTGACCACCTCATAGCAATGAGCAACCAGTGCCTCTTCTCTCCTCATCCATGCTGGGATGGCTGCCTTACTCAGCACCCAGGAATCCTGGCCCACACAATGCCTGGGTGCTTTCGAGGCAGGGTACCGAAACTTTAATCCAGCTTCCCTTTGGTTCCTGATCCCCCCAGCCGCCATGGTCTCAGCTGGGCCACTCCCTTTCCCTGTCCCCAGCAGACACCAGAGCCAAGCCTTGGAGAAAGATTCCCCATCCAGCCCAGTTCAGCCAGCCAGGTGCAGGAGCTGTCCCTTGGCTCAGTGATGGTAGAGGCCGCGGGACAGGGTCATGTGTCCCTGTCGCTGCCACCATCCCGGGTGCACACCTCCTGGCAACTGGTCCTCGGCTACCTTCCAGCTTGGCTGCCTTCCTCCCTGCCTTCATGCCCTGACATGCAGGAGTTTCAGGAGCAGCTCTGAGGATGCACAGCCCAGCCTGGCTCCGAGGCAGCTGGGGAGGGAGGGGCCCGCTCACCCCGTGCCCTCCCGCCTCGCTCAGCTTTTGTTGGCCTTCTTCTCTCCTTCACTGTACTCTTTGTTTGCTCGTCTCTCTGGGTCCCTGCCTGTATCTGCTTGCCCTCTGTCCTCTTCTTTCCCTGGCCCTGTTTCCATTTGTCCTAGCTCCAGTCTGGCTCCCTCACCACATCTCTGTCCCAGTCCCTGGTCTCCATCCCACATCCGCGCCATGCTGCTTCTCTTTTTCTGTTTGCATCTTTTGCTCACAGTGTTCACTCCATCAACCCAGCTGGAAAGGCAACCCCCCTTTTCTTTGTGACAAAGACATACAACAAAAATCCATTGATAAAGATAATAATTTGAGGGATGCCTTCTCTTAACTGTCCCCCCCACCCACCCTATTATAGGAAATTTCATCACAGAGTCATTCCTTGGAGCTAAGGTGATTCCATACCACAGAATGTTCTTTGAGTTCCGACCAGGCAGGTGCCAGCACTGTGCTAGGTGCTGGGAATGTGTGCCCAAGATAGGTCTCCATCGTCCAAGAGTTTTCAATAGAGTGGAGGTGGGCGGCAAGAACGCAAATGCTCCAACGATGAAAAACAATAGAAGATGAAAATAACTGTTCAAGGTGGTAATTGGAGACTGGCTGAATGTGCAGTTGAATCTCTCCTGATTATACTGAAGACTGGAGAGTCCGGGGGGCTGAGGGAGCTGCATGGATCTTTACAGAGTTTGTGAGAGGAGATGTAGCTGTTGAGAAATGGTGAGATTTGTAGCTGAAGTGAGTGCCTGTGGGGTGTGGGGGCCCGTTAGGCTGGGGAAATAGTCTGACAATGGTGTATAGGGTTGTGAAGCTGGCCTGCTGGGATCTTGATGTTGGTGTTTATAAACAAGTGGGATGTTGGACCCAGATGGTGGACTTGGGACCATGGCGGTTTCTTGAGCATAAGAACGATGGGTTGCAAGTGGTATATCAAGAAGTAACTCCAGGCTGCAGTGAGCTTGCTGCTTTCTCCCCTGATGTCTGATCACTGGAGGACTTGGACTGTGGACAGGGTCCATGTCCACGAAGGCAGCTGTGCAGCTTCTGGCCCCACCGAGGACCAAACTCAAGGCTGCTGCATCTGTCTGCAGCGGGAGTCCGGCAGGGATGATGCTCACTGGACATGTACCCAGGGGTCAGGGAAAGGAGGTCTCCAGGTGGCTGAGTCACCCAGTGCTTAAACCCTCTGGTGGCTCCTCGTGTCCTGGGATAAAGCTGAGCTTCTGCGCTGAGGTCTGCAGGCCCGCATGGCTGTGTTTGGTGTCAGGCTGTACCTCCCTAGCTGTGGATTCTCTCCATGAGCTTGGGCCATCTCACCACACACCAGTCTACTCCTTTTTACCCTTAGGGGCGGAAGGGGGCTTCCCCAGAGAGGCCTTTGAGGCCGGGGCAGGCAAGCTTCTGTCCTGCCCCCGTGCCACATTCAGTAGCCCTGTCTGCTTACAGGCTCCCTCGGGTGGGGCTCCTGGCAGCTAATTGGTGCCTGTAAAGCACTTAAAAGCATAAAAGGATGACACCAGAGAGGAATGCACTGCTAATCCCTGTGTCTCTTGAGTCAGAGGAGGAGCTGGGGAGGGGACAGCCCCGAGGAGGAGCTCCTGGACCAGTCCCCTTCCTACCCCCAGGAAATCTGCCCCTTCAGGGTCTGCACTGGGGTGGGGGGAGGGATGTTCGAGACCCCCTTTTCCAGGAAGCTTCCTGAATGGTGGTCCCACCTGGTTCCTTCCATCTCTCAGGACCAGGTGGAGAGAGGGCCCATCTGAAGTCAGGAGACCTGGGCTCCGATTTCCAGAGTGGCCGTGAGGAGTGGAGAAGTCACTTCTTGCATCTGGACACACACAGTGGTAACGGAGGGCCACCTCAGATCAGTTCAAACGACATGGGTTTGTCCTCTCGCATGGCTGAGCGTCTTGTTCCAGGCTGCTTCAAGGGCCGACAGACAGTTCATCAGTCCACCCTTCCTCTTACTAAGGCAGTAGTTATCAGTGCTTCCCTCAGGCTGGCAAATGAAAAAATGCCATCTGCTGGCCCGGGGGCACTCTTCTATCCCATCTACAACAAGAAAGTTTCCCTGAGCGCCACCTCCCACTGACTGAGATGGAGCCGCATTCTCTGGCCAGGTGAGGGAGACCCTGCCATCGGCACACACCCCTGGTTCTCAGGGGGAAACCCTGGGCACGTTCTGCTGGCCACAGTGATCGGCACCTTGGCATTTGCAGGTGGCCGGCACGGGGGAGTCTGAATGCCCTCAATGCGTGGGATGGTTTGTCCCCTGCATGACCTCTAATGTCAGACCAGTCTTTCATGGAGGTGAAAAACCTGCTTTTTATTATCCAAGCCTAGGCCCTAACTCCATTTTATAGAAGTGTTCTTGCCTGAGATTTACCAGGTAAATTGAGGGAGAAAACTCTGCGGCTTTCTTTGGAACATGACCGAGAGCCGCCCACCACTTCTGAAGGTCTCAGAGCCTCAGCGGTGTGGCTGCACCGGGCGGGGCGGTGCAGGGCCTCGGGTGTGGTCCTGCTGTCCATCCACACACCAAGCCCTGGGTTGTATTAGAAATTGCTTTCCTTGTATATTCCTCCTTTATGCTAGTTAAGGTGTGTGTTGATTTTTGTCGGATTTCATTTCAGGATAGTAAAGAGGATAGATCGGAATATTTGTCATCAAAGGGGATTGGATATGTGAAGGTCAAGAGACCCTGGCCTCGGCTTCTAGTCCTGGGGCTGGGTGGGGGAGTAGGCGTCCTCCTTAAGTACCTGGGATGAGGAACTTCAGGACAAAATTGGGGGTTCCCAGCAATAGAGAAGGGTCTAGGTAGAATGTCCACTGGGAAGCCACCAATGCATAGTGGCACATTCCACAGGGACTTCAATGTGATCATCTGTGATAAAGGGTGATAATCTCAGCTCTGGCCACCTCCTCCCTGTGAGGCTCTAATGAAGGTAACAGTGAGACTGCCTGGGATGAGGACGTTGCTGATTGAACGCAACACTCCTGGGGTCCTGCACCCTTATACTGTCTTTACTGACCATCCTGTACTAAAGCTCCAGGTTCATTAATATCAAAGGGAAATGCAGTTACCCAGCATCCCGCCACTGCCTCCAGGTGTGGTGTTTCTCAACCCAGCCTCCTGGAGGCCCGCTCAGCCCCTCCCAGGGTAAGCTGCCCACTGCGAGGGGAGAGGAGAGGAGAATGACTAGCAGTGATAACATTCATGCTATCTGGGGGCCATCCTGCTGCAACAACCCCCCTTGCTGCCACCTAGAATTCCATCCACAGAGAGTTGGCCCCTGGCTTCCAGCCTTCTCCAGGAGGAGATGGGGGTGGGGAGACCTTTGGCAATGTCACAGCCTACTGGGGTGGGTGGGAATGCAGACAAGTCTCCATCTTGCTCTTAAATCATATGGTGGTAAAGAACAAGGCCAACCACCCGGGTTTAAAACCATGACTAGATTTAAGTGCCAGAGCTACGTATTTAGCCACTCTGTGCCTCAGTTTCCTCATCTATAAAATGGGGGATAACATCATTGGATTTTAGAAACAATGTGCATAACCTGTGCTGGGCACACACTTAAACTGCAAAATGATCTGGCCATTAAGCGACTCTTGGTTGTTGATGCATGAGGTTTGGGCTGGCTGCAGTGTGCTGGGGTACCCTGATCCTCTGCTGAGACCAGGAGCTGCAGTCCTGGGGATCATGACTCATGGGTGCTCTGGGGGAGCCGCCTCGGAACCTCTGCCTCCCCTCCCAGGCCTGGGGTGGCTGGGCCCATGGCATGACCTCAGCCAGGAAGAATGAGGGGCGCGGAGTCTACAGGGCGGGTGCAGGCTCCTGCCTACCCCTGGGGCCTTCCTTTTCAGCCCCGCCTTGT
The DNA here is from genome assembly GCA_004027185.1 of Glis glis. Taxonomy (NCBI): domain Eukaryota; kingdom Metazoa; phylum Chordata; class Mammalia; order Rodentia; family Gliridae; genus Glis; species Glis glis. Next base: position 22,728 of record PVJS01005040.1, read on the forward strand.
ACCTGATCCTTAGCAGGTGACCCACAGGCAGCAGGACTCCAGGGGTCACTCCAAGGGTCATTCCAGTGACTCAGCACAGCCTCTTGATCCAGACCCAGTTCTTGGGACATACCAGCCCTCCCTTCTGCCTCCCATTGCTTAAAAGCTGATCCCAACCCCAGATGCACCATTAACCTTGACTTCTGGCTGAGACTTCAAGCTGGCCTCTTACTAATGTGTGACCCTGACTTTTGACTGACCTCTGACCTTGGTCATGGACTGACTAGCTCAGACAGAGTCCCAGTTCTGGCCTCTGGCTGGGTGCTGGCCCTGGTTGCAGAGGACCCCTCTCATAGGCATGGAAGGTGCTCAGGGAGTTTCTAGGCTGATGTCTCTCCCTTTCCTTCTGATCCCCAGGTTCAGGTTGGAGGGCTCCACCTGCCTGGTGCTCCAGCTCCCTGAAGATGGGCAATACCTGTCTCTCTCCCCATCCTGGGAGTAGTTCATATGGAGAGGTGAGGGGGCTTGGCCTTAGAGGAGAAGATTCTGGTGGGTTCTTCTGGCTTTATCTGTGTGGTCTATTTTGCCCTGATGGCCACTGAAGAGCATCCTTCCTCTTGCCTCTTCTGGTTGCATCTTTCAGATGTTAGGGACCACCCCCAACCTTTACCATTAGCCCAGGGGCCTGCAAGAGCAGTGACACAGCTCCTCAATTGGGCCAGATTCCTTCCTTCCTTCCTTCCTTCCTTCCTTCCTTCCTTCCTTCCTTCGGACCTTCCTTCCTTCCTTTTCTTCCTTCCTTCCTTCCTTTTTTGTGGTATTGGGATTAAACCCAGGGGTGTTCTACCTCTGAGCTGCACCCCCAGCCCTATTTTTTTTTTATTTTGAAACAGGGTCTCACTAAGTTTGCTGAGGGCCTTACTAAGTTGCTGAGGCTGGCTTAGAACCTGTGATCCTCCTGTTTCGGCTTTCCAAATACTGGGATTATAGGCATGTGCCACCACACCTGACTTGGGCCAAGTTTCTTAAGGACAGATCACATCTCTTTCATCAATCGGGGGATTCCCAAGAACAGGGGTTGTGTCTCAATCTGGAGGGGAGTCTCCAAGGAGTGGATAATAGCAGCTTGGGTGCCGGAGTGGAGCAAACTTGGATTCAAATCTTGGCTCTACTGTTTACCAGCCATGTGTCCTTGGGCCAGTCTCTTAATCTCTGCGAGCTCAGTTTCCTCACCTGCAGAATGGGCTCAGTGACGTTACTTACCGCAGTTGTGAGGATTAAGTGGGGTAAGCCACAGGAAGCGCTGAACATAGCATCTGGTGCTTACAAGTACTTGGCCTATGCCAGTGGTCCTGGACAGTCCATCCCTATCACATCAGGGTTCCACAGGGCAGCGCGCCTCAGTGCGGCTGAGCTCTACACCCCTGCAGAACCAGGGGTCTCTCACTGGAAAGGGATCAGGTGGCCTCCATGGCCCACCTTTGCTCCTTGTGGCTTCAGGGACTCTAGGCCTGCAGGGCTCCTCTCTACCCTTCACTATAAGAAGGCCTCTCCTCCCTACATCTAGCCATCCTTCCTGGGTTGCCTGACCCAGTCCACCCCAATTGGGGAAGCTTCCCGGGTTGACATCTGCTAAGGCCTGGCTCCCTGAGGCTAAGTCACAAAAGCCAGGGCTGATCCTCCACTGTGGATGGCCTTGCTGTGATCCCTGGCTTCTGGTTCTCCTGAAACAATGAGGATCCGGGGCCAGCCCGTCCCTCCCAGCATGGACCTGGGGCGTGGGAGGGAGGGATGAATCCCCTGAATCAGAGCCACCGTGCTGGGGCATCTCCGTAGCACTCTGACCCGAGCTGGCACTCCGGCTGCCCTCAAAAGGGCTTGGTTTCTTTTCCTCTCTTTTCAATGAATTAAATCAATTAAGTCATTTTGAATCACTCCAGTTGGCCACTTGGGGCTTTCTCCTTAGTGAGGCCTGACTCATTAGAGTAACAGGACGGGTGCCAACATCAGCCATGACTCCATGAGCCCTGGCATGCTTCCTGCAGGAGGGCTGGGGGAGGGGTCCTGCTCACAGACCATTACTCAGGAGAAGAAGAAGCAAGTGCAGCCCCCTGGGGAACGGCCCAGGGCCCATCTTGGAGAGACCCTGAGAATAAGGGTGTGGTTCCCATGGGGTTGCTTAGCTAAAGCTGGGCATGCACTCAGGTGGCCCAGGAGACTAGAGCACCCTCATGTTCAATCAGCCTCAAGCATTCTTAAAGGATCTCTTAGAGGCCACCTGCTGGGGACAACAAAAAGATGTTTGGATGCCTCTTGGAGACTCCCTTTCCACCTTGGCTGCTGACAGCTCAGATACAATTTAACCCTTAATCACCATGATCTGTGTCAGGCTCTATGTTTGGTGGATTTGGGCCTTTCTCCTCTTGCATTTTTACTTCTTATTAATTATTTCTATTAGTTGCAGCATTATATGCATGCATTTTATTGTAAGCTGCCTCGTTTCCTCCTTGGAAGTACATAGAGTAGAAACCATAAGTCAAATAGTGGGGTTAAGAGGTGCTCACAGACCATGAAGTGGGGCTCACGGACGCATCCAGTACCTTTCCCTCTTGGTTAGAGGAAATGTCAAGCTGCAGGGTGTGGAACAATGAATCTTCCAGGGCTGAAGACCAAGAGGCAGGTTGCAGTGCAGCCTCTGGTTTGGGGAGGGAGCTGCCCTGCCTTGGCTTTTGTGGAGGGAAAACTGCCTGGCTCCGAGATCCTAAGCCCTGACCCTTGGCCCCAACTCCGCCTCTCTCTGGTGTGTCCCTGGGCAGATCCTCTTGCCCCTGTGGACCTCTATTTAGCTGGGTGTTAAATGGGTATGATGAGGGGCCCAACCTTGCTTTTCTGGGGCTCCTTCGAGGCTCTCCTGAGTCAAGGGGTAGATTTTAGTCATTTCTCTGATTGGGACTGGGTTGCACACTGTTCTTGCTTCTCTGAGGACAAACTGAGAGGGTTTGCTCAGATTCCAGGCTTAGAAAAGTGACCTACTTCCAGCTCTTAGAAGAGGGATCTATGTATTATAAAATGACTGCTCCCCGGCCCTAGAGAGACCCACTTCCCACCTGAGCCTGTGTCCTCTGGCCTCCCCTACTGGCCTGGGTTCTTCCATGTCACACTGCCACACAGTCTGGCTGCCTGGAAGCAGGATCCTCAGCATGGGGCGGGGAGGGGAGGGGTTCCCTGGGATCTGAACAAGAGGAACAGAGGGGCTTCCTAGGAGCATCTCCTGACCGGACATGGGCTGACCGCCTGCCTCCTTGTGATACCATGCAGTTGGCACCATAGTCACAGTCAACATCTATTTCATTCATGTCAATCCACACAGCAGCCTCATGAGTCAGTTACCATAATTAGCTTAATTTTATAAATAAGGAGACTGAGGCAGAAAGAGATTATGTCACACAGTTAGGAAATGGCAGATTACAAAAATTTTCTTATTCACTATAATCTCCCGACCTTTATTCATTCATTCATGCATTTATCCACGCATTCCACAAGTCTTCACTGAGAGTGTACTATGTGCCAAAGGACCCACATGGACTAAACGAAACAGACAAAAGCCCTGCCCACTTGGAGCTGACATTCTAGAGGGAGGAGAAAGACAATAAACAGTAAACAAGATCTGCAAGTAGAGTCTAGAGTGTGTTAGAAAGTAATAAGGGATATGGGGAAAAATAGAGAGTAAAGTGGGTTGGGGGTGCTGGGGAGCAGGTGTTGCCCTTTCAGTGGAGTGGCCAGGGGAAGCTCCGTTCAGCCTGGACTTGGAGCACAGGGAGGGAGCGGCCAGCATGGCCTGTCTAAAGACAGGAAGGGGGCACGAGGAGGGGAGAGAGCAGGAGGCCAGCGTCGTTGAGAGGTAAAGGCTCTTGTAAGACCTCTGGGGTATTTTTCCAAAACCATGTTGGTTTTATTGTAAGAACAGGAGGATGGGGCATCATGGGTTTGGCTTTGACCCACGGCGGCCTCGGCAGTGTTTACGAAGGACCCCTCTGACTGCAGTGGGGATGTTGATGGGCGGGAAGAACGAGGCTGAGACTGGTGAAGGGTCCCTGGGATGGTTCAGGGGGACCATGGGCTCGGGCCAGCAAGGGAGGAGAAGTGTGATGGAAGACCTGGGATTCTGCATCTATTTTGAAGGTAGCACCAGAGGATTTGTTGCTGACTTGGATGTGGGGTGGGAAAGAGAGGGGTCAAAATTTTGTGTCTGAAAATTCTGGGAGGATGGAGCTTCTTTCTGCTGGGAACCAGGACAGAGAAGGTGCTTTTTGGGAGTTTGGGGAATGATCAGAGTTCAGTGTTGGGAACGTTGCATTTGTGCTGTTGGGCCAGCGACTGGGTGGGTGATCCTGGAGTGCAGGGAGAGAGTCAGGAAGGGGTCCTGACTTTGGGGTCCCATTGAACAGCAGAGCAGGATGGGCCCTTAGGAGCAGCAGGAGTTGGGGCCACACTGTTGGTGAATGGCAGGGCTAGGATTCCAACCCTATGCGGTTCCCCAGGTGCTCCTGTGTCCTGTGTCTCATGTCTCCCTCCGCAGTCGGGACAGGAAGAGGCTAGGCCAGCAGTCCTTCACCCCCTTCAATAGAGAAAGGAGTTGAGGCCCATGTGATTGCCTGGCCCTCGCTGAGGACAAGTGGCAAAGTTAGAACCCAGGCCCCCCTGACTGGGGCTTCAGAGATTTTGCATGACAAGATAGCACAGGGAAGGCGCCCTGACAGGTCTGGAATGTGGGAGTGAGTGTGAGTACCCGTGTGCCCCATTGGCTGGCCAGGGGTACTGTTCAGTGGAATTGCCCTCTCACCCAGTGCGCGCTGCGTCGGGCTCATGCTCTTCCTGCTGGGAGAGGCCCAGGCCCCTGGGTGGGGGCCCCGCACTCGGTCCTGCCTCCCTGATTCATTCCAGCTCTTCTGGAGACCTGAGTCACTTTCTTTCCAGGAGAGAGCTGCCTGTTTGGCAAATCCTTGGATTCTGGGGGGAGGAATAGAAACTCCTGCTCAGGGTTGGTCCCGTGCACAGGTGAGGCAGGCAGCCACCCACACCTGCCCCCAATCCCTGCCCTGGCCTGGAATTCACTCACTTGTCTATCTCTCCATCTGGCTAGCAATTCCTGATGGAGACCTCCATTCAGGTGTTCAGTGTTTTGTAGTTGAGGCTCAGAGAGGGTAAGGGATGGTTTGGGAGTGCCCACCTAAGGTGTGGCTCAAGCCTTGTCTGACACCATGTACAGCCACTACTGTCCCTATGCCTGGTTGCCAATTTTCGACTCTTTGCTCCAATTCTCTGCCCGAGGTAAGAAGACCATGACCTTGGGTTAAGTGTGTTGATCCCCTTTGTACCGTGGGTGATGGGGGAAAGGAGGCTGGGACCTGGAGAACAGCCTGGAGGGTGACTGCACAGCGGGACCTGGAGAACAGACTTGGGGAAGGTCTTGGGTGGGCTTGGCGCTCAGCTGCAGCTCCATGGAAGCAATCAGAATATCAGAGAAGCAAGTTGGGTAGAAGATGTTCTGGACAGGGAAGTAGCCAGAGGAATGGAATGAACTCATATTCAGGGGCCAGGAACATAGGGTGGGGAAGTTGCATTGCAGAAGTTTCAGAATGCCTATGGAATGTTCTGGGCAGTTCTGGTGAGGGGCCCAGGGCTGCTGCCTCTTCTCCAGGAAGCCTCTAGCACTAACTCCTCTGGTTTCTCAGCCCCGGCCGGATTAGCTCTCCTTCTCTGGCACAGCCTGTACTTCAGAAGGAAAGGTCGAGACTTCCTGGATCATGCCCTCTCTCCTGGGGAACAGGACACGGGGTGTCATGCAGGATGCCTACACTCCTGATAGAGATCGCGGAATGTCAGGAAGCCCAGAGACTTCCTTGACAAGAATCAGGGTTAAGACGGAGGGCCGACCCCACAGGCAGGTGGACCACGAGTTACTAGAGGTGTGCATGGACGTCTGCTCTCGCAAGAGCCCCCGGTGTTGTACTTTGTCTGGAATTGTAGCAGAGGTGACTCACCCTTTTGGATTTGGGCACATCCCTTATTATAGGCAAATTTTCCTGGGAGGAGCGTGGCTGCACCCATCACTGCGAATGCTCTCATCAAACACTTTCTTCCTTGGGTGGGGGGAGCAGAAAAGAGGAGGGTGACCTGAGAACCTCAAGGGGAGGTGGGGGCACAGAGGCTCCTTGGGCCACTTCACACCTGTGCTACAGGAGGACCGTGTTCATTGGTGTCTTCACAATAATCCACCCCACCTTGACCAAGGCCTCAACAGCGAGTTAAATTTTCCTTTCAATACGATTCCTGCTGGGTCTTGGGCTTCTTTATATATGAGGCATGGGGACTGATTTAGGGGGACCATAAGAGTGGGCCTTTGAGCCCAGTTATCCTTTGCAGGAAGAATGTAATTTAGGGAAAGCCAGCCTGGCACCTGCCAGGAAGCTAGTCTTTAGAGGGTATAAAAGATTCATGCTGCAAATGTGGTGCCATTTAACTCAGGTTTCTACCTGAGACTCCATCTATAACTGACAAAATGCACATTAGCTCCACTCCCACTGAAATAGTGCCCTAGGGTAAAATTTTAAAAACATTGTGCCAACCTATCTTGATGGTGTTTCTGCACGGAGCGTGAACATGTTGCATGCCACAATTCCATGGCATGCCTCGCACTTGGGACCGAGAGTCAGAGCTGCAATCAGCCAAAATCCTGCCACCAGATAGTGCATGGGGCATATGGCATTGTTATCGAGAAGGAGTGATTGCCCTTATTATAAACATTTAAAGTCTTTGACTGACTCTCAGAAATAGGTCCAGATTAGAAAACAAAGACCCAGAACTAGAGGAACACAGGCAGTGAATGACCATGAGCCTGAACAAGATAATTTAAAAATATATGATAAATAAGCTTTGGTAATGATATACACATAAAAGTTAGAGGACATGGCTAATGGTGTCTAGTTATAAAAAATGAGAAGATTGTGAAATAAAGACAATTTCAAGCAAATTAAAATATATTAATTTATTGCACGTAGTTGATTCCTTATTCTGAATATAGAAGTATGTAATTTATATTAGATGAGAACCTATTCCTTTCCATTCCTACTCAATAAAAATTGAACAAAATCAATTTCAGTGGTTTATTGGCACCATCAAATTATTAGCTTTCCTGGGTTGACCAGCTGGCTATTTTTCCCTTAGGAGAATAGCTGTGGGCCAGGGTTCAGCGGGGGGAGGAAGCCATGCGCTAGGAATGATACCGTGATGTCGCAGTGCATGTGCTTCGCAGCAGCGTGCTAAATAACAAGATCTTGCAGCAGGTCTAATCGTTGTTGTAATTTCAGTATAGGGATAAGCATTCTTGATATGTCACGATATCTTCCCAACTGTAATGATATGAAAATATCTGATTTCTACTGATGACCAAGTCATTAAGTATCTTATGTATTCCTGTGGTTCCTCCCCTCCATGCATAATTGAAAAGAAACAGGGGTTGGTGAAAACAACGGTGTGATTTTTTTCCCCCTGATTTGACCCCCAAATCCTCCACATTCTATCCATGGACTTCGAAGGGGTTGAGGAGCGCAGGTCAGGTGGCCTCTGACATTCCACAGAATCCCAGCTGCCAGGGCAGCTGCCTGGAGCAGGAGGCTCTGGGGCTGAATTCCCCCAGGGGTGTGTGCCCCTCAGACCCCGACACCGGCGACCTACCTCCCCACGCTCTCCCCTGGTGGCTGCTACCTCATGGCTCCCGCTCTTTCCACTCTGTCCACCTCTTTGTCCCCTCTGAGTCGGGGCCTCTCGCTGCAGGTCTCCACATGATGACCAGTGGGACCATAACATGTGAAGTTCGTCATGCCACCCTCTGCTTAAACCCCTCCATGGCTCTCCAGTACCCTCAGAGCAGGAACAAGAGGCAGACCTGGCCTTTGAGAGCCCTGGCTTCTCCCTTCCCCGCACCTGCCACCAGGCCCCTCTGTACCATGCCCACCGTGCACTCCCTGGCTGTCCCATGGGCCTGTGTGTGTCTGGCCTCGGCCCCACCATTCCTCTGCCTGGGCCTCCCCACTGGGCTCCACACCTCGTGAACCCCCAGTTCTCAGCCAGCCCTCACCCTCTCTGGGCGCCCTCCCTGCTCTCTGTGATGTCCCCACACTTGCGGCTCTGCTCAGCCCCGTTGGTGCATCTGTCTCTCCCATGGCGTGACCAGAAGCCCTTCCATGCGAACTGCCACTTGGAGAACTGGCAGGCACAGGGGGGACTCTGGCTCCACGCTTGCACTGACTTCAGGAGCTGGGGCAGATCTGGGGGTGATGCTGGGAACTGGCCCACAGGTTCTAGGGGTGAGTGGAGGCAGGTGCCCCCCTCCCCAGGTGGAACAGAGAGGACGTTGCTGTGTGGGTTTTCCTGGCTCTATGAGCTTTTGGTTTAAAACTCTTAATACAGCTGCAATTTTAGTTTTCTTTGATTAATATCACCTTTCTAGCAGAGATGGTATCAACTTAGGATTGAGCACATGCCTGGCTCGCAGTAAGAGCTCAGCAGTTCCTGGGATGGGACGTGCGAGTTTGCTCTTCCCCGCCCGCAGGAAAGGCCTGGGGCTCCTTGTGTCCCCTCTGCTCGTCTCTCCCCACTTGACTTCCCCGCCTCTTGAGAGTTTGCACACCTTGGCTGGGTTTTAGTGGCTCTTTCCCTACTAACCGGCTAAGTCATCCCTTACCCGTTTTGCAAGAGGTTGTTATGACTCACACTCGGTATATCCAGGCTAGGCTCCCCAAGGCTGAGTAGGTGCTCAATAAATGTGTGCTGAGTTGAGCATCAGCCAAGCTTGGAGCAGAGGGATGGACAGGATGACCTGATTGGAGGAGGGTGGGCCCTTGGGGGAGGGCATAGACAGGCCAGGTGCCTGGGGTCAAGGTTTGATTCCCAGTCAGGTGGCTCTGGGAAGGTACTGGGGTGTCTGGGGAGTTCCGTCCCCTGCGATCTGGGCTGGGTGCTCCAGATAGGATCCTGGCACACCCCCGTCGACCTGCCCCCACCTGCTCCTGGGGCGGGGGTGGCAGGTGGGGCCCACTTATCACCAACCAGGCCAGTGGGCGGAGCCAGCCGGGCTCTGGGGAGATGGCAATCAGGCGGAGACTCCTGAGTGGAAAATCACCCCACCACATGGCCCCTTACTGGGAATGGAAACAGAAAAGCCTGGGAGACATGGGGCGGAAGGCTGCCACCAAGCACGCGGGCCTAGAGAAGGAGCTCCAGCTCCCCTTCCGCTGGGGCAAAGGTGGGCCTCCTCTCTGCAGCCCCACACTCGGGCGCTCTTAGACTGGGTCGGGTGAGTTGATGGTTTGTCCTTGTCATGTGGATCTTGACCTTTCAGGGCCTTAGGACATAGGTGCAGCCCCCTTCTAGCCCCTCGAGATGTCTAATCACATCTTTAAAAATGTTTTAATTAAATTTATTTTAACTAATACATCAAAACATAAAAAGTCCATATCTATGGGGTGTCATGTGATATTTTAATATATGTATATGTTGTGCAATGTTTAAATCAAGGTAAATGTATCTATCTCTTCAAACATTGATCATTTCTTCTTGGTGAAAACATTCAAAATCCTTTCTTCTAGCCTTGCAAAATGCACAGTACATCATCATTATCTGTAGTTGCTCTACTGTGCAATAGCACTCAGTGATCAACCTCTCCCCATCCTATCCTCTCCCCTTCTCTCCCCAGCCTGTGGTAAGTACCATCCTACTCTTGACTTCCATGACATCAACTTTTTTAGATTGTGCCTGAGTGAGATCATGCAGTCCTTGTTTTTCTGTGCCTGGCTTATTTCACTTAACATAATGATCTCCAGTTCCATCTGCGTCATCACACACGACAGGACTGAATTTTTTTTTTACAGCTGAATAGTATTCCGTCACGTATATGTACCACCACCTTTTCTTTATCCACTCATCAGTTGATTAGGTTGCTTCCGTTTCTTGGCTATTATGAATAGTGTGGCAATAAAAATGGGGGGCTTCTAGTCACTTCTAATCATAACCAGCAAGTCTGAACCTGCTCCACTTGTGGTCCCTTGGCCTCCCAATGTGATTATGACGGTACTTTTGGCAAAGACCCGCAGGGAGGTCAAGTGCACTTTTTTATGGAGGCATGACTGAGAATTGTCTATATAGTTTGCTAATTGCTTTGAGTAAACACAAAACTCCTGCATAAGACATGTGTACACAAACTTAGCATGTCCTCTGTGTGTTTTCACATCTGTGTCCACAAATGAAAATATCCCGGTGCATAATCATGTCCATCGCCGGCCCCAGTGCACACTGTTGTGCATTGGGATGATGCGCATATTCTCCCGCCAGCCACACTGATGCGCATTGGGACCTGGAGACTCACAGGTAAAGATAGACGCACATGCCTCAGACAGGCAAGAGTCTCCATGTCAGGATCAGCTCTCCAGACTGTCCTGGAAGGTGGGGAGTCATGCAATTTCCTCCCATTTTTTTAATGCACTAAAAAAACATACTTGTAATCAAACTGTACAATTTTGTATCTTATTCCAAGAAACACTCTCTGTAAACATTATTTTAAATCACTGCATAATGTATTGTCAAATGGGTGGAGCATAATTTAAGTCAATCCTCTGTTATTGGACATGTAAGTTGTATTTGTTTTTCATAACACTGCAAAAATCCTTATCCATCTATCAGATGATTTCCTTGGGCTAAATTTTCAGAAGTCACAATACTGGGTCAAAAGGTAAGACTTTTAAAAAGGCCTTTTATTCAAATCATAGAATTCACTGGAATGATCTGTTTGTTCTCCCACCAGCAGTGCCCTTTTTCTTGTTTCCTTGCTGGTCTTGGATACTCTGATTTTAAAATTATTTATTAATCTCATGTGTAAGATTGTTTTTGACATTCTTTTTACTTGCACTTGTGTACTATTAATGATCATAAACATTTTTATTTGTTAGTCACTTATATTTCCATTTAAGTTCCTATATAATTTTTCTATTCTGGTCATAGGATTTTTTACATTGATTTATAAGAACTTTTGATATATTAAGGATACTAACTCTCCTTTTACTGGCTGTGTTTGTTTTGAATATTGTTTCCAGTTTGATTTTATTTTCTGTTTATTTTTTGACATAGAGATTTAGATTTTAAGGCATCAAACTGAAAATGGTTTCTTTCACAATGGTTCCATTCCCTTTTAGTTTTAAAAAAAGCTTTTTTCCCTGTTCTACTTATTGAGTATCACTTCTGTTTTCTCTTTCTTTGTGTGTGTGTGTGTGTGTGTGTGTGTGTTGTGTGTGTGTGCATGTCTTCATTTTATATTCAGCTTTGTAATCATCTTGGAAATAAGGAAGAGAAGACATAATCTCTGCCCTCAAGGAGCTTGCAGGGAACAGAGCACAGGAACAGAGTGAGAGTTATCCAAGTTCTCATTGTGCACCAGCAATAAGATAAGCAGATAGAGGTTCAGTGAAGAGAGATGCAAGCCACTTAGAGGAGATGGGGCCATAATGGAGCACTTGAGGTTACACTGGACTGGGAGAGGTTTTATTTACTTATCAAACATGCAGATAGCCTCATTATGTGGCAGTATTGCTTTAAGTGCTGTACAAATACTAACTTACTCAATCCTCATAATAACTAACTGAATTATTATCCTACTATTATCCCCATTTCACAGATGAAGAAACTGAAGTATGAATAGTATAAATAACTTACTCAACTTGGTAAATGGATGGGTCAGGATTTGAACCCAGGAAGTCTGGTTTTGTTTCAGGGGAAGCAGGGATGCTTATAGTTATGGGACTTGAATGCTCAAAGGAAGAGTTTAGACCAACAGTGGGTAAATCTTCCCGGTAAAGGGCCAAAATAGTAAATATTTTTGGACTTTGAAGGCTAAGGGGAAAAATTGAGGATATTATACACAATTCTATAATAAGAGAGAAAACATACTTCCACAAATCTTTTAGTGAAGAAATTTATAAAATAATAATAGATTGCAATTTAAAAACTATAATGAAGGTGTACTAGTGCAAAGAATAGCGTTTTCTTGCAGGGGGTGTGACATTTTGCTTAATTGAGGTTTAAACGAGTTGTCACGTCATTTGCTGATTCCAAGTGTTCAGTCAGCTGGTGGGGCCTTAGGAAAGCAGCTGGTGGGCTGGATCTGGACTTGGGACCTCGAACAGCCTGCGGTGATGGTTAGACCAATGGTTGTAGGAGCTTCATTGAGGAATGAGGCTGTGAAGCACTGTGGAGAAGAGGCAGGGAGCACTGACCCGGTCCAGGGGAGAGATGAGGAGGGTGTACCTTAGGGCCAGGGTGGAGAGGAGGGACAGATTTTCTAGAGGTTTCTGAGGCTGGTGATTAGGTGTGGGGCAAGGGAGAGGCCCACAGATGGTGTGGGGTGGTGGGTATGGCCTGTCCTGAGGGAGCATGGTCCCCACTCAATGAGCCTACAACACCCATGCACTTGCCTTTCTCTCAGACAGCTTGAGGGGACCCGCTCAGAAGTCATGGTGAGGGGCTGAGACACTAAAGAAGAGAAAGGCTCTTGCTCTCTGGGGCCTCACTGCCACGGGGCACCAGGAAGCCCCGTGGCCAGGACTAGTGCCCATGTTTGCTGCCACGGTGCCAGAGCCCATACCGATGGGTTGTCCTCTCTTGGGAATGGGCATTGTCCCCTCAGATCCTTTCACAGATATTCAGACCTTCCCTTTTGAGGTGAAAGGGAGTGGGCAGGGGACATAGAAAGGGGAGTAAGCGGAGTCGGAAAATGTAACCATGTGTTCACAGTCTCCACCGAGGCCGAGCACACTCCCAGCTGTGTCACTGGGAAACGCTGTGTGACTTCTCTTGCTGACACTGTCTAGGGGGGCACACCTTGTCCTCCTCGTCTGTCCCATGTGGAGGTGGAAGGTGGCCACTTGCTGTGGCCGGGCTCTGTAATTAAGCCTGTAGCCATGGGCGGGAATGGACGGTCTCGGCCCATAGCTGTTCTTGCTGTCAGTTGGCTTCGGTCCAGGTGGATGTTTTTGAAACACTCCTGAGAAATGGCCCCTGAGTGAGCCTGGGGTACGCCAGTGGCCAATGGGACTGAGGAAGTAATGCAGGGCACCTCTGCCGTGGATGTGATCACCTCTCCCGCCCACAGGAACGGAGGGGCTGAGGAGAGCAGGGCTAGAAGGCTGTGTGAGCCACGGCCTGTGCTGGTCCGAGGGAATATCACTCCCACGTGCAGGCTGGTCCCTTTACTCTGACCCTGGGATGGCCCTGTTCAAGCTTCAGAGTAACCTTGGCACTGACCTCGGATGGAACTTTAAGCCCTCCCCACGCTGACCTCTAAACCCTATTTGTCATCCTACAAAATAAATGCCTTCCATTCTAAGGGAGATTAGGCTGAGGAGTGCAGGCAGCTGCGTGTGGGTTCAGAGGAACCCAGTTCACAGCCTGACACTTACTGCCCTGAGGTGGGTCGTCGAAGAGCAGTGGGAGGTCACTGGACTGAGAACCGGCACAGCCTTCTCACCTGCCTCTGGCTCAGCAGAATGACTTTGAGAAACTCTCTTAACCTAAGTGCGGTTTGGGTGCTCAGATTTACTCACCTGCCCAGTGGGTATAATGATACCCAAGTACCTGCCCTTCCCATCTCTTGAAGTAGGTGTTAGGGTTCAATGGGGAGGAGTGGAAGAGATTTGGAAACTGTGTGGCATTCTTAATCAACCTGTGGTATTACAATAAGGACGGCGCGTGGCCTGCCTGCTTCAGTCGGTCTGGCCTCTGCACTTCCAAATGCACTGCACGTGATAGCTTGTTCTGGTTTCTTCCTCTCTAGACTCTTCTGCTCTCTCCATTCTTTTAATTTTCACTGAGAAAAATATCAGATCTCTTCAAAAGAATAGTTTAATGAACCTCCATGTGGCAGCCTAGAGAGTATGCACTCTCTACACGAGGATGTCCTCACGTTTGTGCTTACCTGTCCGCAGGCCAGGATGCACCTACCCAGCCCCCTCTCCCTCCCTCCTCTTCTCAACATGCATGGCTGAGAGTGATGGCTGCCTCTCCCAGCCTTCTTGGCTCCTTTTTATTTCCTTTCTCACCAGCATTTCCCCTAATAAAATTAAACCTTTAATCCCATCTAGGGGCCTGCTTCTTTGAGGACTTGGACCAGCAAATCCCATATACCCATTATCCGCAATCAACAATTAGCAGTATTTTCCAACATTTGCTCCATTTATCTTTTCTCCATCCTTTTTTTTTCTTTCCACTGAATTAATGTAAAGCAAATCCCAGACACCACGCCATTTTATTCTTAAATACAGCTGATCCTCATTATTCAGATTCCCAATATGCAAATTTGCCTGCTTTTAAATTCTATTTGGAACACCAAAGTCAATACTCACAATGCTTTCTTGGTCATTCACAGACACGTGCAGAGTGGTGAGAAATTGGAGTTGCTGGAGATGCATGGGTTTCTAGCTTAGGTCAAGTGAGGTGACACTCTCGCCTTCTTGTTATAGATCTCCTACTTAAACGAGTGTCCTTTTCATGGTCTATTTAGTGTCATATTCTTTGCACCTTTGTGTCTTTTGTTGCTCATTTTGTTATTTAAAATGGTATCACAAGCCGGGCGTGGTGGCGCATGCTTGTAATCCCAGTACTTGAGAGGCTGAGACAGGAGGGTCACAGATTTGCGGCCAGCCTCAGAAACTTAGTGAGGCCTCCGCATCTTAGTGAGACCCTGTTTCAAAATAAAAAATAAAAAATAGGGCTGGGGGTGGAGCTCGGAGGTAGAATGCCCCTGGGTTCAATCCCCAGTACCACAAAAAAAAAAAAAAGAGGTATCACGAATTGTGCTGATGTGCTGTCTGGTGTTCCTGGAAATATGTGCATTAGGTGAGCTTCATTCAGGCATGAGTTATAGTGCTGTTGGCCATGAGTTCAATGTTAATGAATTAACCATTTATATTTAATAAGTTATCCTTCAATAGAAACACACATAAAACAAATTTATGTATTGATCAGTAGGTGAAAATATTGTGACCAGAGGCTCACAGGAACCTAACCCTGTATTTCTCCTGGAGCAATGCTTCAGTATTTGCTAATTCAGTGTTTTGGTGACTTTATATAACATAACTGGGCCGGGGATGTAGCTCAGTGGTAGAATGCTTTCCTAGCATGTACAAGGCCCTGGGTTCAATCCCAGCAAATCAACTCTACTTCACTATTATACATACTTTCTTACAGCATTGCAATGCCATTATTAACACCTGACAAAACTAACACTAATTCCTTGGCATCATCGAATACCCAGCCTATTATCAAACTACTGCAAAGCTTTCAAAAGTCTCTTCTTATGGTTGTTTTATTCACATTGGGTTGGATCCAGACAAGAGGCACAGTTCATATTTGGCTATTATGATTCTTAAGTTTCTGAAACTAGAGCATTTACTTCCCTCCTTTTAATTTTTTTTTTCATGTCATTGACTGGTTGCAGAAACCAGGTCTGTGGCTCTGTGGAATGTCCCACATTCTAGATATGTCTGTTTGCCTCCTTCTGGTGTTACTTTGTTTTTTAATCCCCTATATTTTCTGGTAAAGGAATTTATCTCTAGTGGAGTCTATTACTGGTGGGATCAGGGTATAAAAGATGAATCAAGTTGGGGATAGGTTAGGATTATACAGAGGAGGGTGAAATTAGGGTCGGGTTGGTTGGGAGTCGAATTCACAGCAGAACCAGCTGCATTTAGCAGCCTAATTTGGTCATGAAGAGTAAAGACTTGGGATCCAGGATCTCCAGGTTCAAACCCTGCCACTTATTAGCTGTTGACCTTGAGCAAATTATGAAACTTCTCTCTGTCTTAGTTTCCTCATTTGTAGAATGAGAATAACAACAACTCTTACACACTGTGCTGGTAGAGGAATGTAGAGTACGTAAAGGCTGTGGCAAGGTTTCAGTGAGTTAATAGATGGAAAGCATTTGGAAGGGTGCCTGGCACAAGGTAATTGCTATTAAGTGTTTGCTCTTCTGTTGTTATTGGGATGGACTAGGGCTTGGGACTAGGGTAGCTGCAGGTTAAGGGTAACTCTGGTTTGCCATTCCACACTCTAGCAGAGGTTCTGCCTCATAGTCACAGGGGTTCTGGGGTTGGAGAGAGCCAAGACTCCCCCCCCCACCCCCTGAAAGGTACTCCTGTTGCTCTGTCTCTGGAGACCAGGTTAGAGTTGTATGGGAGCGAGGGCTTTGCCTAGATTTCCTTTGGAGCCTCTCCATTCTTCAATCAGTTTTGACTGACTCTTCCCCTTCCTGTTCATATGCCAATAGGACTGCAGGAGTCCTTTGATACAACCACAACCCTGAGTGAGTTTTTTGAAGGTTGGGAAAAAATTGATCAGGGCCTCTAAATCACTTCTTCTGTCTTTTTTTTTTTTTTTGGTATTCTAATTTTTTTATTGGTACACATCAATAATACAGTGTGTGTGTGTGTGTGTGTGTGTGTGTGCGCGCGTGTGTGTGTAACTGGGGATTGAACCCAGGGGCATTCTACCTCCAAGCTACACCCCAGCCCTTTTTATTTTTTATTTTGAAACAGGGTCTCACTAAGTTGCTGAGGGCGTTACTATGTTGCTGAGGCTGTTTTTGAACCTGGGATCCTCCTGTCTCAGCCTCCCAAGTACTGGGATTATAGGAATGCGCCACCATGCCCAACTGAGTCTGACTTATTTTGCTCAAAATTATGATCTTCAATTCTGTTCACTTTCCTGCAAGTGACATAATTTTGTTCTTCTTTATGGATGAATAAAACTCCATTGTGTATATACACCACGTTTTATCCATTTGTCTGTTGACAGACACCTAGGCTGCTTCTATAACTTGGCTGTTGTGGATTGTACTGCTATAAACATGGGCATGCATCTGCCTCTCAAGTACACCGACTTCAATTCTTTTGGACAGATACTAAGAAGAAGTGTAGTACAGTAGTTCTATTTTTAGCTTCTAAATCACTTCTGAGAAGGACATTTTGTGGGGCAAGGACACCTGTGTGGACATTTGAATTGGTTGTATAGAGCTAGAATGGAGAAGGGCTGCTACAACTCCAACTCAAGAAAAAAGTAAACTCTGGTGGTCAACAAGGATACTGGCGGATGTGGGTGAAGTATTCATCTATCCATCCATACGCCTGACACCCGTCTGTCCATTTGCCATTCATCCGTCCATCTGCCATCCATTCATACATCTACCCATCCATCTGCGTATTAATCTGTGTATTCATCTAGTCACCCATCCATCACCACAACAAATACTGAGCCCCACTCTGAGTCAGGCACACCAGCCTGCACCAAGGCAGCTCATTATCTGGAGAAGGAGGTACATATTTAATTACTACATGCTGTGCTGGTAGAGGAATGTACAGTATGTGATGAGAGCTCTGGAGAGGGTGGAAGTATTTATTGCTGCAGCCAGGGGCTGGAAAGGAGGCCTCTCTCTTACTCCCTTGGGTCTGACTCTTCCACCCCAGTGGCAGCCTCTGTCCTGGGGTTGGGTCCAGTGGCAGGTCAATTTTTCAATTTCCTATTTCTATATCATCAGGTTCAACTTGAGAAGAGATCTGTTCCTTCTGGGAAGGAATTCTAGAGTTGCCAAATCGCTCTACCACACCTGGCCAGGTACCCTGAGGTCATGGACAAATTCTCTGGAGACAGACTCTCTTCCTTACAAAAATTCTCTTGGTGAGACATGGACACGTATCTCCATCTGTTGGGTTGATAAGACACATGGGCACAGCGACAATGCTGTGTCACACCCAGTTGGAAGCTATTTCCGCTTCCCCTTACTGGGGTGGTGAACAATGGGCCAGAAGTTCCTCTTACACCCTCCAACTTCACCATCTTCTACCCTGTTGCACCTCTGGGCCCTTGGTTCTGGTCTTTCAGGTATCCAAGTGGGGAACATTTTGCTTCTCTAATTTTGGGCTCCAATAGTTAGAATGCAGGAAATGTGATTCCCCTAAGACCAAAGCTGCTGGGTGGTGGGGACAGCCTTTGACACCAGCTCAGGGCTCAGGGCTCAGGGAAAGGTGACATCTGCTCTCGGCCTAGGGCCTAGGGCAGGGCCTGGAGCCTCACTCTCTCTCTCCCCAGCTCCACATTGGGCAGGGGCCCATGGAGACTCTCGGGCTAGCCTGTTTGCCAGGAGAACTCGGCCAGGGCCTGAGGTGGTTTCAGTGCACTCTCCCTCCCTCTGTCTGTCTGACTAATGTTCCCATCTGCAGGCCCCAGGTGAGAGACGGCAGCGTCGCCACCGCTGCCCTGACGGCGCGGCTCTGTTTGCGGTGTAACTGCCTGATGGTATCTCGTTGGGTGGTGTGGGTGAGTTGTCTCTGGGGAGTGTCTTCCTGCTGTTTGCCTCAGCCCCCACCTGGCCCCCACCCCAACCCCTGTCCGTGCTCACTGCATTATTCATCCAACGGTAGGACCAGCACACCTGCCTGGCATGTGCACGTATGTGCGTGTGTGCATGTGCATGTGTGTGTTTCAGGGGAGGCGTCCCTTCTGTACCCCCTCTTTTTTTTAAAAAAATCAACTAAACTTGTTTTTTATTATCATTCTTATCTTTGTGTAAGTGGTGCTAGGAATTGAACCCAGGGCCTTGTGCATGCTAGGCAAGAACTCTACCACTGAGATACACCTCCAGCCCTGCACCTCTAGAAGCTTTGAGGATGTCATTGCTGCCAAGATGTCTCCAGAGGTGGGAGGCCTGGTTTCTGTCTTCTGGTTCATGAAGAATCCCAGCGATGGGCTCAGAGGCCTACCCTCCATTTCTGACATATCCTCCTATGCCCCAGTGGGGACCCACCTCTTCATTTTGGGAGATGTCCTCTTTGCTCCCTTCAGCTGACGAGGGCATCTTCTTGGGCCCAGGTCACCTCTAGGTAAGAGAAGACGAGGTGCGATGCCAGCAAGTACAGGTTGGTTCCCGGCCTGGCTGGACCTCAGCCACCAGCTGTGCAAGGCACCGCCACCAACCCACCCCTCCCACTGTGCCTGTTTCCTAAGCTCTAAAATGCTCATAATAGTATAAAGTGTCCTCCTGAGATTAAATAACACCACATGTGCAAAAGTGCTGGGACCCAGGAGACCATGTCTGAGCCTCTTTCCTTCTTTGTCCTGACTTCCGTCCCCTCGATCTCGTGTTCCCTAAAGACCGCCTCCTGGGCAGCAACCATGTAAAGAGTATATTAGAGGAGAAACAAAAACATAACTAAAAGAAGAAGGGCCCCACCCTCTGGGATCCTCTGAACTGATGGGGGAGATAGGTTCTCTGCCTCGGGGAGCTCCCAGTGTGTTTGCGTCTGTGTTTGTGTGTCTGTCTGTGTGCGTGTGTGGTGGTGGTGTGTGTGGGGGTGTTGCCCAACCAGGGGAGGGCAGTCCAGATGTGTTATGCAGGCTAGATGACTACTGTAATGTCTTTTTAGAAGGCAAGAGCAATCAACAAATTCATTAAGTTCCTGTTTACACATCTATTGTCAAAGCTAATAATTTGATTTAACTAAGCTGATTACCTTCATTAAAAACCATTAGTTCCCATAAGCAAATGCTCCTGTGTTTGCATTTTCATAATTATGTTGACATTTCACAACTGGCGTTTCAAGGGAGGCCTGTGCTCCGGCTCCTCCTCGTCCACTCCGGCCCCTCACAGCTGCTGCACTAATCTCCTCAGGGCAGGCCCTGCGCTGGGTGCCAGGGGACTGGGGGAAAGAGACAGGCCTGGTGCGCCTTTGCCTGGGTGGCCCGTGTCCTCGTGCCTGGATGGCACAGTAAGCTGTGTGTGGACAGGCCAAGGTCAGTCTTACTGTTGGTCTCAGGCACCTCTGGGACCCCCATACCTCTCTGAGCATCTTGCACGTGGCTCTTGACATAGCACCTCGAGGACATCACTGCTAACACAGCCACCATGAACTAAGGGAGGCCCAGGTCCGCCTTCGGGGAAGGGGGAAGAGCGGGTGTTTACCCACAGGTGCCAGGTGCTAGCACTGAGGTTCTCTCTTTAATCCCTCCAGGACCCTGTCTACATCTCCATTTTATGGATGACAAAACTGAGACTCAGAAGTGAAGTAACTCACGCAGGTTCCCATGAGCCTCCTGAGGCCCGGGTCGAGGGTGGCGGGTGGGCCCTGCTCAGGGCAGCTCAGCCCGCCACTGCTCTCCCTTTCTCTGACTTCTCTGACTTCTCTGACTGGCACCCCTGGGTGGATTTCCCTGGATGCCCAGAGATGCGTGGAGATGGCACACCCTAGTGGGGTCCCGATGAGGCAGAGGAGTCTGGGCTTTGTAATAACACTTAGAACTGACATTTATTGGGCACTGTCTGTGTGCTAGGCCTGGCCTAAGCACTTCACCACTGGCAGATAGTGAGACGTGCCTCTTGGAGCCTTGCTCTTCCCATCTCTAGAATGGGTGAACGAAACCCATTGTCCACCTCCAGAGGGTGTTTTGATGATCATGGCGCCCACAAGGGAGGTGTACGGGGAGCTGCTGCCACAGGGGGTTTTGGGCTGGGATGTCTTGGCACCTTGGCCACACCCTCTATACTGGACTGAGACAGAAGGAGGCACCGTGTATGCCAGAGGCTCCCTCTTTGGCCTCTGGACTGGGGGCCCTTTCACAAAGGTCAGGCTAGGTCAGGGAGCTCAGGGTGCCACACGGGGAGCCTGGGGGCCAGCCCGGAAGAATCTTCCCCCCTCTTCCTTTTTCCCTCCCTCCTGTGTCCCTGGCTGCCTAGGGAGGCCATCTCCTGCCTCCCTCTCTCACCTACTCTGTCCTGCTTTCCCCTGGCTACACGCTGGGGCGGCCTTGCTGGGGAAATTGTGTCTAAGGTCGAGCCTAGGTACAAGAAATCAATCCCAGCCTGCCCCTTTGTCCACACACCCCTTCCTAGGGACCTTGTGGTCCTCTCCATCTGCTCTTCCTTCCTTTACCTTTCTTTCTTTTCCTTCCCTCTCTTCTTCTGCCTCTTCTTCCTCCTCTTCTGCCCCCTACCACCTTCCTACCTCCATCTCTGTCTTCCTGATTATGAATACCTCCCACCCTGTTCCTTTCTCCTCTTTTTCTCACATTCCTGCTAGTTACTGCCCCTTCTCCGTCCCAGGACCTCTCTCTCCTTCTTACCCTCCTTTCATTAAACTTGTCTCTATCCCTCTTCTCTTGGGCCTTGCTGACTCCTTCCTTCCCACTCTGGGCCCTCACTGCACCTCCATCTCCAGACCTGAGACAGGGACACCCTCCATACCTGCAGGAGACAGAAGCTTCTAGACTCTACCTGGGCAGAAGCTGTGGACCTGGACCAGGTAGGTCAGCAGCTGCCAGTTTTGACCACCCTGAGAAGCTAGGTGAGCACATCAGAGGAGACAGATGACCAAGCTCCCTTCTTGCCTTTATGAGGGTAGAATTGACCCCTAAAAAAAAAAAGCCCAGCTGGGCATGGGGGTGCATGCCTGTAATCCCAGTACTTGGGAGGCTATGACAGGAGAATCGCAGGTTTGAAGCCAGTCTCAGCAATTTAGCGAGACTCTCAGCAACCAAGCAAGACCCTGTTTCCAAATAAGAAATGAAAAAATTGGGCCGTAGATGTAGGTTGGAGGTTGAATGCCTCTGGGTTCAGTCTCCAGTACCACATACACACACACACACACACACACACACACACACACACACACACACAGCAAGGTGAATTGGAGAGGATAATTTGAGATAGGAGAATAGGCATGACAGTAAAAGCAGGGTCTGCTTTCCTGTGCCCAGGTCAGCTCTGCCATGAGCATCGCTATGTACAAAACACTTTGTCTGACTCTAGGGGGTCGAGAGCCACAGCCAGCTCTACCCGTCCATCCTCCAGAGCTCACATCCAATAGAAGGGCTCCCTGGGGGCCACGAAGAATGCTTCCTGGCCCAAGAAGAGTAATTCAATTCCCACTACAGGTGTGTGTGTGGGGGGTCTGAGATGCAGGGAGTCTTCTGGAAATAGTTGTTTGCCACTATTGGGACACAAAGAATTGGGAGCTTAGTGACAACGTGCAGAGAGCGGGCCTGGGCCCTCTGGGCTTGAATTCTGGCTCCACCACTTTCTAGCTGTGCAACCCTGACCATGTGACTCTCCAGGGCTTGGTTTGCTCACCTTTAAAATGGGGATAATTTTCATACCAATCTCCTAGTGTAGGCATGAGGCTTAAATGACTGAGTCCCAAAGGGTTCAATATACTTTAAAAAACACAATACACTTTAAAAAAAGTGTTCCATTCCAAAAACACTTTTAAGTGAAGCACAAGTAGCCTCCTAAGCAATTGCAAAGCTTCCAGCTGCCCTTTGTTCTTGCAGAATGGGACACTGGATTTCCATCTATCTCTGCTGCTACATGCCCTGGGGTGAGGCATCCACCTCTCTGAGGCTCAGTGTTCCCTTCTATAAGATGAATAAAACTTGTGGATGTAATAGATGTTTCTAAGGTTCCTGCAGGTGTAACATAATTTCCTCAAGAATCCATTGAGACTGCCCCCCCCCACTGAGTTTAGGCAGTGGGAACAGTCCAGTGGGGGCCGAGATAGGAGTATGAGACCTCCATCTCTGAGCAGCCTTGGATCCAAGGAGAAAAGACCCTCTGGTCCCGAGTCAACTTCTAGAAGAAAATAGGGTCCCTGGAGCCCCAAAACCCAGGGTTCAGAGGCTTCTGCAGCTGGGTGTGGTAGGAGTGAGTCACCAGCAGGAGAAAATAAATTGGGAAAGCATTCCCCCTTTCCTCCCCCCCCTCCTCCTAGTGCTCAGGAGCAGGGAGGATGAGCAGGATCAAAGCCATCCACACCTCCTGACGTTGGCACGGTTAATCACCAGGGAGAGTTGGGGGGGGGCGCAGGATGGAACACTGAGCACCTGCGCCCATGCACACACGCCCCTCACTGCCACCTCGCAGTGCCTTTAATGAGCCCCTTGCAAACTTCAGCCCTTTAAACAGGATTACATCCATCCACGTAGGAAAGAAAGCATTAATAAGTTGCCCTGGGCACAAAGTAATCATTGTGAGTAACTGTGAGCCAGGGTACACTGGGGCACTGCAACTTGAAAGGGGACATTTCCCAAAGGGAGGTGATAGGTCTTGATAATTGTTATAATAACAGCTCAGCGGCCTGGGTTGGTTCCTTTCATCCCGTGAGGTCATAAATGGCTTTCTCCACCGGAGAAAGGATGGGCCTCCGCCCACCACAAACACCCTCCTGCCCGCACTCACCCAGCCGGGGACCAGCCCAGCTGTGATTTCTAAGCTGGGGAAACATTGGGATCGTTAAAACAGGTGAGCTAATCATGCCCGTGCGCACCATTCTCCCAGGATGGGAGTGGAAATTCCATTGTCAAGTAGGTTCTGGCGTCCTCTGCCAGGAAGCCTGCCCCCATGCTTTGGCCCAGTTTCCCCTCATTGTCCCCCATGCGAACTCGTAGTCTACAGCGCAGTTAACGCTTTGTTGGTTGTGTGAGCGACAGCCAAATACGTGACTGACTTATTTCACTCTTCAAAGGTGTTCACACTTGAATAGTTGACAGTAGTGTCTTGAGAGTGGAAGAGTCAACATAACTCTGATTTATCTAAAGAGGCCAGCAGCCCAAGCGTGGCTGGCAGTCAGAGCACCAAGAACAGACTGTGCCAATGCTGTCCAGACCAGGCACGATTGAAGGCCCTTTGTCCTCTACCTATTTGCTTTAAGTTGGTCTGAGATGGGCTATTGTGTCAACCCGAGACCATGGTACCATGGTACCCCTCCCACTTGCCTGATGAATTCTCCTGCAGAGGAAGTGGCCACAGTCAGTCACCCGATTTGTGGACCATAGTGTTCATCTCTGCTCTGCCCCACGGCTGCTCCTGTTTGAAGCTGTCTGGGTGGCATCTAGCATCCTCTTAGACTTCAGGTCTGGCCAGGCCCCCTCCTTACCTCTCCACTAAGATACCTCTGGGGTCTTCATTGCCTTCAGTATGAGTCTGGTGACACACACACACACACACACACCTGGAGCTTTCCTGAATATCTTGGGGCTCAATGTTCAACCCTCCACCAGACACTGGGCCCCCCGTCTAGAATTTGGGAAAACTTCCCCTTGGTTTTATTCTATGCCAAACTTCATCATGGACATAGATACCTGTGACACCTCAGACATTCATGAAATTGCTGTAGGAGCTGATTTTTCAAGTTAAATTCTGTTCTGTCTGGCTGCACAGATCTGGGCACATGAAAAGCTCCTGGGAAATGCTGCACAGGTCAAAGTGGAAGACACATGAAGACAGGCGAGTTTGTAGGGAGCTTAGGAACATGGGTTCAAATCCCAACCCTGCCACTTCCTTGCCATGGGTTTGGGGGCCGGTTTTTTGCCTTTGCTTCTTAGTTTCCTCAACTGTAGGATGGGGATCCTACCTCATAGGATTGTGTTAGGGTTGCAGGGGGTTGAAGTCAGAAGAGTGTTTAGAACAGTGCCTGGAATACAGTGTTAGCTGCTATAGTAATAACTGTGATTTTAATTATTTTCTTTAATTTGGTATTGGGGATTGAACTCAGGGGCATTCTTCCTCTGAGCTATACCCCTAGAACTTTTTATTTTTATTTTGAAAAGGGGTCTTGCTAAGTTGCTGGGAGCTTTTCTAAGTTGTTGAGGCTGGCCTCAAACCTCCGATCCTCCTGTCTCACTCTCCCAAGTACTGGGATTACAGGCATGAAAGTGGCTGAGGGGTTCACCTCTGACCTTTCCCAATCTCAATCCCCAGAACCTAAGGTAATTCACAGGTGTGGAGGGGGTTACCAGCCACTACCAGACAAGAATCTTGTTAAAAGCCTGCAGGGCAAAGGGTTCTAACACTATCCTTAACTCTTATGAGAGCTTCAAACTTTCCCTGTTAGGAGGTCCCCCTTAGGTCACACTTCTAGCCTGCATGCTGCAGCCAAATCACATCTCTGTGCTTCCCTTGTGGTTAATGCAGAGGGGGAGGATGGCCCGGTTTCCCAGGCTAGGAGGTATTGCAATGACCAGAGCCCAGAGAAGGGGGTGATGCCAGGGCAGTCCCAGGGCATGCCATCCTTCTAGTCCAATACCTGTGCTTTTGCTTCCTTGAACCCAGCACTTAGAACAACAGCAGCCACTCAAAAGTGCAAATGGAGTGCCCATAAAGGCTTTGCGTACAAATCGTCATTGTATCCACACCCACTCCAGAGTGGCCTCTGACCACTAGCATGGCTTTCGCTGTCACCCATGGCTCAAGGACTGTATGTCCCCTGTCTTAGTTATTCTTCTGTTGCTATAACAAAGTACCTGAGACTGGATAATTTATAAAGAATAGAAGTGTTTTTTTCAGCTCATGGTTTTGGAGATTGGGAGGCCAAAGATTGGGGGGGCTGCATCAGGTGAAGGCATTTTTGCTGGTGGGGACTCTGCAAAGTCCCAAGGTTGCACAAGGCATCACGTGGTGAGAGGGGCATATACAAGAGACAGAGCCAAACTGGCATTTATAACAGACCCACTCTCGAGATAACTCATTAACCCATTAATCCATTAATCCACGAGTGGATTAATCCATTCATGAGGGCAGAGCCCTAATCACCTCTTAAAGGCCCCACCTGGTCCCGCCTCTTCATTCCTCACAATGGGGATTAAATTTCAACATGCGTTTTGTTTGGGACATCCAAACCATGGCACCCCCATCCCCGCCAGCCAATTCACGCCCTAGACAGGAGCCATTGCAAAGGGTGTCCTTGTGCTGGGTCAACTCCTACCCACCCTTTAAGGCTCAGATCACATGCCTCCCCCACCAGGAAGCCTCCCTATTGCTCTGGTCTACAAGGCTCTCTGAAGTCCTCCGGCCCTTGGTGTGAATGTGAAGTAGGCCAAACTTCGATTAGGGACCACCCAACCCTGCCGCCCTGCTCCCCCGGGATGGCTGAAGCCTGGTCAGGGCAAGGTAACAGAGTGTGACAGCATCTCCTCGAAGGTCTAGAAAGAGACCTGCTTGCCACCCTTGTGGAGCCTGGAGCCCAGGGTGTCTCCCTGCAGCAGCCTGCCACAGAGCCTTGGCCACACTGGCTTCTGGAGGGATGAGAACTTTGAACTTGCCAGGGACTCAAAGGATTAAAGGCTGCAGGCTGGGACAGGAGAGGGCAGGCTGGGCTCTCTCCGCGCTGGATCTGGAGGTCAAGTGCCAAGAGAAAGCTATCTGGGAAACGCTGTGTTTCAGTGAAGACTGATCCGCGGCCGATGCCTCCCCACCCCATCTCCCTATTCCCTTTGGATCTCTTTGCCCTGTTCCTGTCTCTTGGTCTTGGTGTTATGATTTCTCTGCTTTAAGGTGGGCTCACCCCAGCATCTGCATCAATCCTTCTCCCACACTTACCAGGTGAGTGCATACGCGTGCCATGGACGCCTCACCACCTGTACACTGGTGCCATTAGGGACGGGATCCGCACATCATCCGGGAAAAAGATCGGTCCGCTGACTCCCTGCTCCTGGTTTTCCAGGTTCTTGCTGGCAAATTCCTGCCAGTGTTGGCCATAAACTGATTTTTAAACACCAGTGCACCACTGTCCCCGCAATTCTGGACTATGCTGTAATGAAACATACCACTCAGGTTTATTATTATTATTATTATTATTATTATTATTGTACTTTTTGGTGTGGGATTATCTATATTACCAACCAAAAAGAAAAAATAATAGAACAATTGTCATCCAGAAGAGGGAAATCAGAGAGTCCAAGACAGGACCTGACTGCTCCTTTTCAGGAGTGGCAGAGTCTCTAGCCAGGAGTGTCCTCGGACCCCTGCCTGTCACCCCGGTGGCCACAGGTAATGAAAGTGAAGGATGGTGAGGCAGTGGGCAGGGACACTCCAGGGCCTCAGCCCCCGGTAAACAGAAGGTCAAAGGTCAAGAGAGGTCTGTCCAGGTCAAGAAGGCCGCAGCCAGGGAGGACTCTGTTCCCAGACCCAGGCATCTCCTCTCTGCTTCCTGCTGGACACACCTCGCCTCTCTCCCTGCCTGGGGATCATCCTTCTGCCCGAGGAGTTTTCACACACAATGGTTGGCAGACTTTGGCATTTATTTTCATCACTGTTTTAAAGGTGAATGGCATTTGTCACCTTCCTTCCTGGTTGGCTTTGATGTGGGGCGATTTCCCACTCCCTAATGACAGGTGAGGAGCCGGCCAGCTAACACCCAGCACCTCTGGGCGGCTGTGCCGTCCCCGCTGGATCTGGTTCCCACAGCGCTGCTTGTTTTGAGTATCTATTTCGGGGACCTTAATTAAGATCCTCTTTAATGATGGAGAGGAACTTCTCCAGCGATTACCTCCTCACTTTTACAGCTCTCTCAGGCTCTTTGGCAGTTCCTCCCACAGTCTCCACCCCTTGCCTGCT
The DNA here is from genome assembly GCA_004027185.1 of Glis glis. Classification (NCBI taxonomy): domain Eukaryota; kingdom Metazoa; phylum Chordata; class Mammalia; order Rodentia; family Gliridae; genus Glis; species Glis glis. The sequence goes on from PVJS01005040.1 coordinate 50,188, forward strand.
CCGGCGAGGACATAGCTTCTCGGGAGGGCTTCGGGGTTCAGGCAGGGAACTTGCCCCCAAATATTCTGGCGACGCACGAGTGTACCACAATAACAACACACAGGAGCATTTAAAGCTGTTCTCTAAACAAATTGTAAAATTATAGCGTAGCACAGCGCCTGGCCCGCAGATGGAACTCAGTTGGTGTTTGATGAATGAAAGGAAGAAAAGGATTAGTGAATGGATGAGTTTAAGCATTGAATACAAAATGCTGCCATCAGGGGCAGGACACCCTGACTGCCCGACTGGAAGCAGTCTTAGACTCTCAGCCTCTCTCTATGAGCTAAGCTTTCGTATTCATAGGTTCAGAGATGCAGGATCTGGCCACGGGGGATGTGCTGGGAAAGCTTTGGTCCCTGCAATCCCTGCTTCTGCCTCAGTTCTGCCCTGACTTCACTTCTCTTGCCTCAGTTTTCTTGTCGGCAAAATGGGAGTACTAATCCCAGTGGCATATTAGACTTCAAAGTAGCAATCAGATCCTGCACGTAAATGTGTCTAGCAAGAGTTGCTCAAGGTCGATTCAAGTTAAAGGTGGGCCTCGGCTTTCCTATCTGGAGAAAGAAGGTGCTGGACATTCTAGAACACCAGGGCCTCAAAGTTTTCAGCCTCATGGAGCCCCAGGTGGGCCTCGAGTTGTCCTCAGTCCTCTTCCTGGCCTGGGATTCCCTGCTCTTCCTCACCTGGGTGCCTTGCCCCCTCCTGCCTCTACCTCCAACTGCAATCCAACACACACCCCTCTATGGTTTCCCACCTCGCCCAGCAACAGCTCATCTCTCCAGGGAGCGTACTGTCTCCTGAAGGAAACCCTAGAATTCTAGCATGAACACAGAGGCCAGAAAGACCTAGGAGCTCATGCAGGTCAACCTTTGTGGTAAAGGCTGAGAACAGGTTCTCAGAAGTTGCAGGAATGACCCAAGGCTGCCCAGATGGTTGGCTGCCAAACCGGGCTATAAGACAGAGCTGCCAGTGCCTGGTTCTGTGCTCTTTGCAGACCTGGTGACCAGGACTTGCACAGAGCCAAGCTGGGATGGCCACAGGTGGCTTAGATGAACAGGAGGTGGAGGGCAAGAGGCGCGCATGGGCATGTGTGGCTGAGTGAGAATCTGACCCCCAGCCCTCACCTGTTGGGTCAGCCCTGATTATGGAGGGGGCACTCTATGGAGGATCTCTCCCTCTCTCTCTGCCTCAGTTTCCCCACCTATAAAGAGCTGCAATGGGGGAATCCTTAGGTTCCTTCTGGCTGGATCATGTTCCAATAATATAAAGCAGGAGATCTGGATATAATGGGGCTCCAGGTCCCCCTGCATCCCCTTGCCTCGCCCCTCTACATACACACACCTGCACACTGTGCTCTGCTTGACCTCCTTTGGCGAAGCTGACTCATTCTGGATTGGGTGTCTGGTTTTGGGAGTTAGGATGGGTGTGCTATAGGCTGGGATCCTGCAGTTTGGGGTTTTGCTCCCTGATTGGACACTCACAGTGACCCAGCTGTGGGAAAACCATGGGACAATTCTGAGCCTGTTTTCTTATTTGTAAAATTGAGATAATAATTAGCCTGCAGCCACCCGCCTCCTTATGGTTGTGAGGCAGATCTCAAGTGATCTGCCCTGCTGACGTGAGAGGTTATTATGACTAACCCCAAAGAGCAAGTGAGAGAGTGTGGACGTGGAGAGGGGATGGCCAGATCCACGCTGGGATGGCTGCAGAGGCTGGGGGACATAACAGAAGGGGTAGGGCTGAGCCGCCTAGGAGCCAGGGAGTAGAGCACGGTTGTGAGGTGCTTCTGCAGAGCAAGGAGGCTGCAGGGTGGACAGGAGGGTGGCTGGGGCTTCTTGGCAATTTATTTTTTAATTATTTATTTATTTATTTATTTTGCGGTACTGGGGGTTGAATTCAGGGGCATTCTACCTCTGAGCTACACCCCCAGCCCGATTTCTTATCCTTTATTTTGAAACAGGGTCTCACTAAGTTGCGGAAGGCCTCACTAAGTAGCTGAGGCTGGCCGCGAGCCTGCAATCCTCCTGTCTCAGCCTCACAACTGGGATTACAAGTGTGCGCCACCACACTTGGCTTTCTTTGTAATTTAGACGTACTGTACTTTGGTCGTTGAGTGCATTCAGTATTCGTGTTTTAATCTGTGTCAAGAAGAATTTAATAAAGACATTCATTTTTTTGATGTTGTGTGGAGCTAAGATCCTAATTTCAGGAGCCAGGGCGCTGGGTGGTATGGAGGAGCTAGCTGGGCGTGAGGCCCGCCTTGCACTTCAAGTCTTCTGGGTGCTCCTCACCCCCATGCTGTGGTTTTTCTTATTTGCCTAGCACCTTCCTTCCCAGGACCTCAGAGGAGGGGCACTTTGTTATCTCGGAGACTTTCAACACCCCAGGGAGGCATGGAGGCGGCTGGGATCCTTATCAGGGGTGGGGACGGGGCTGGGGAGGGCCAAGCCAGCTCTGCTCTCTGTCCGCCAGCCTGCAGTTTGGATTTTCTGGGGTGGCAAGATTGCAGAAGTCAGTCCCAGGGCACGGACTAATTTCTGCCATCTAATTATTGCCAGAAAGAGAGACTTCAGATCCAATACTCTATCAGCAAAGTCATTATTTGTGGTAGCTGTCCCTTGGCTTTGAACGACAGTTACTCATCCCACGCAGGTCTCCTCACAGTTAACTTGGTGTGCATTTCACAAATGGTTTATCTTGGAAGGTGAAGCAGGAAGGAGGCTTTACTGACACTTTAAAAAAAACGGGTAGGTGTTCAGCTAGATCTGCTTCAAAATGTTCCCAGGCTGAGGTCACATGCACTGTATATCACTGTGTCCATCATTATTTTCTGGGAAGAATCTTAGTCCTGTTTGTCTATCTTCAGAGAGGGGACCAATCCTTGTAAGGCCTATTTGATTTTTACAAGATGACATCCAACCTTTCCCCAGCTCAAAATCTGGAGGCTCGTTGGGTCTCACACAAAGCTTTGTTACCTACAATACCTTCAGTGGAGGTGACAATCAGGAGAACCTCTGGTCTCCAACACCTGCCTGGTGCTGGGCCTAGAGACATTGTCCCTAGAAAGCACAGCGTGGGGGTTCTGCAGTCTATGCTGTCCACATTTCCTCAAGCATGCATGTAGCTGGACTGAACCTCTGTTGTTAGTCCCCTGAATCAGACTCCCCCTTAAGGGTAGCTGAGAAATGCAAGAAACAAGCACACGGCTGTGCCCCACACGGCTGTGCCCACTGCAAAAAGCCCCTGAGGGTCCGCCGGCCGCCTTCTCCATTGTCCTCTCAGGGAGGGTGAAGGAGACATTTCTTTCTGTTCTCTGGGCCATCAGGAATGCCTGTGTTTCTCCTGGGCTAGTGGTTTGCTTTAATCTTGAGGATCCTGGGAATCATGCAGCTGATCATGTTTCATCTTGGCACGGGCTGTTAGAAATTTTAGAGCCAAATTTGTGGCCCACCCCTAGCAAATGGATCAAAGTTTACGGTATGTTTATTTTGCATTAGTCCCATCCTTGGCTCCACTTTATGGCTTTACCCTTGCTTGTACATTTTTCCCCCTTTCTCACCTGCTTCTAATTTATGTCCTCTTGCCGAATTTTATGCATCTTTGTAAGCTGCTTTAAATCCTTTTGTGAAACAAAGCTGTGTATACGCAAACAGACAAACAAACAAACGAATATCCTGTCTCATTACCAGACAACATATCATAATTTTTGGCTTGGGAAATAGGGTCCACACAGCTCTCGATGTCCCCCGAGGGCCGCTGTTCTTCTATAAGACCAGCCAAACAGATAAACTGTGTACAAAGCCAAGTGTCTCCTCTCCAAGGGGGTGGGAAGACAAAAAGCAAACAGAACTACACAGTAAGTCAGGTGGTGTTAGGATGTGAGAACAATAAAGACGGAGGGGGAATAGGCTCAGACATCCTGGCCAGGGAGGCCTCACCGAGAGGGTACATTTTGCAGAGCCCCAGCAAGAGGGTGCCTGTGGCCGGAGAACATCCAGGCAGGGGCCAGCTGGCAAAGCTCCCGCTGAGAGTTGGGGAGGGACTCCAGAGTGGCTGGAGCTGAGTGAGTGAGGAGGAGATGGGTAAGTGACTGGGAGCAGGGACCGGAGAGGGGTAGGTGACAGGGAGCAGGGAGTGGCGCCTTGCAGGCCATGGTAAAGACTCGATGTTTCTGAGATGAGAAGCTATTGATGAGCTTAGACACAGGTGTGACAAGATTGAACTTAAGTTCCAGCACAATCCCTGTGACTGTTGGGGCAAGGACGAAGCAGGGAGTCAGGAGGACACGGCAGGAGCCTAGATGACAGCTGATGAGGGCTTGAACGACAACAGCGGTAGCAGAAGAGGTAAGCAGTGGCCAGGATCTGAGTCTTTCTCCGTGCTCTGTTTCTCCAGTAGAAGTCTGTTTTGTCTACTTGTGTTCCCTGCGTGCACGCGCGCGCGCGCGCTCTCTCTCTCCATTGAACCCAGGGCTTTGAGCATGCTAGGCAAGCGCTATACCACTGAGCTACATTCCCAGCCCTGTCTGCATGTTCTCTGACCCTTTTATACCTCAAACAGTGCAGCCGAGCTGCTTCCACATCTCTTCCCAGATCATGGACTCCTCCGCATGACTTGGTACCCAGGCGACCCTCACCTCTCTCACTCCTGTGACCTGCCCCTGTTTCCCCTTCTACCTCCTCCTACCTGGTACAGGGTCTCACCATAGCCTGACAGGCTTCTCTTGCCTGCTCACCCCTTTCGGCTTGATGCTTCAGGCTCACCTTTATCCTCACTCTCAGAAATGACAACATCATTTGCAGGGCCTGGTGCAAAATTATTAAGAAATTCAAGATGGCAACCGCAGAGCATGAAAGCCAGCATGGTGCCTCTCTGAGCACGGGGCCCTGTGTGGCTGCAGGACGCACAGATGCGCCTTCTTCTTGAGCCCCAGACCCAACCGTTGGCCCATCCTATTGACATCAGTGTTTTGTCATTTTTGTAGGCAACTTAAAAGCAGTAAGTTCAAGCCTGAGCTCATTCTCATCCCCCAAACCTGCTTCTCCTCCCGTATTCTCTATCTTGATGAATAGCAACATAATCCTCTTGAGTTGCCCAAACCAGAAACCTCTGAGTCACTCCTGACTCTTCCCTTAGCCTTACCCCCTGGATCTACTAGGTCCCCAGGTTCAACTGAATATAATTTCTGCTATCTCTGGGTTGCATCTCCTCCTCTTAGTTTCCATTGCCTGAGTTCAGGGGTTCAGCCTCCTGTGGCACAATGGTCTCCACCCCGCCTCTGGCTTCCCAACACCCATGCATCCTCCCCAACCTTGTCACCACAGTGATGTTTCTAAAACAAAAAACCCAGTTACCTCATCCCCGTTTCTATGACTCTCAACATCTGCAGAACCAAGTTCAAACTCTCTGGCCTTGCATGCTGATCCTTCATGATCAGGGCCCTGCCTGTCCGTGTCTCCCGACCCTGACCCCGGCCACACTACCTCCGACCTGCAGATGACGTCTTGGGTCCAGCTGTCCTTGTCTCCACCCTGGCAGGCCATAAACTTTCACACTGCTTCTCTCTGCACATCCTGTTCTATGGCCCAGGTGCCCACTCCTGACTCCCTCTGGCTGCTGCTCTGTTTCTGGGCCATCGCATGCAGTTGCTGGATGTCCAGAATCAGGCTGGCAAGTAGACTCTCTTCTGCCTCCCAAAGAGCCTCTAAAATGATGGACAAGAATGAAGATAGAAAAGGTCCACGGCAGCACTGATGAAGAGGGGAGGCTGCCATTGCAAAGGAAGGCACTTGTAGGACTTTCTGGAAGAAACAAAGCGGACAGGGTCAGGTCGAAGGGCAGCTGGTGAGGAGGAAGCTCACGCAACCTCAAAGGACCCAGTGCTGTGCAACAGGGATGACCCAGGAGGGCCTGTGGCAGGACAGTCCCAGTTGGCAAATGGAAAGGACACAACCTGGAAACTGGGTCACTTCCCCTGGCAAAAGTGGCAGACTTGTTTTGTGTGCATTCCTTACTAAGTCTTAATGTGGACCAAAGTGTGAAGTGAGGTGGGGGCCGTGCCTCTGTAAGCTCTGGGCAGTGCCACAAGTATGGAGAATGGAAGGGATGGTGAACCCCTGAGGCCTCAGCACCCACAGCAGCAGCTCCTTCCCTTCTTCATGTTGACATCATCCTGTTGACGCCAACAGCTTTGCTAAGGACACACATGCATAGAAGGTGTTGGAGCAGAAGGACCGGAAACTGCCAGCAGGGCACATTAAATGATCCTCAGGGGCTCGCTCAGAGCTCTTCAGCCCAGTGGGGGCTAACGTGGTCTCCAATCCCCAGGCTACCACTAGAAGCAAACTAGGCGACCATTAGGCCACCAGCCTTTCACTAGGAGCTCTGGCCTGCTGCTTTGTGCCCAGTACCTACCCTTAAAGGAAGGTCCCCATCAGTGTGTTCCAACTCAATCCCCACCCCCGTTGATGGAGGCCTGGAAGCCACAGCTCAACTACCTTCACTAGGGTAGCCTAGTGATGGTAGCCTAGAAATCTACCCCTGACCAACTGATGTTCAAAGAGGGAGCTGGGGGGGTTGCAAGTCAAGCCAGAAAATGAATCAGAGAAAAATAAACCCAGGTAAAGAGAAGCTCCAAGGTATAAGAAACAACTTAGTCCAAAGTATGGGTTAACAAATGGAATTTTGAAAATTAATGCAAGTTTAAGGAAGGATACAAGAAAGAAGAAAAGCACAAAAATTAAAAATATGGGAGGTAAGGAAACATGGGGAGAAGACAATAAAATATATTAAAATGTTCCTCTTTTTTGAGATAGTGTTTATTTATTGATGTACATATTTTCTTCAGATTTATTTGCTAAAATTTAAGGATAATCAATAGTAGGATAGAAATTAGAAAAAAGATACAGTACTTTGGACCTACTTGAGAATAAAAGGAACAGAATATTTTATCCAGTAAAACTTAAGAAAAGGAAAAAAAAGAAAATCTTAAACACAAACCAGAAGATAAAATATCAGGGATGAGATCAAATGTAAAAGTGGTAACGATAAGTATGATCAAGTCAAATTTTCTAGAGAAAAGGAATCTAAGATTGACTATCAGTGCCAAATCCAGAATTGTATCATCTATAAGAGAAACACCCAAACCAATTGATCCAAAAGGTATAAAATAATGATATGAGCAAAGATGTATTAGGGTGTGTGTGTGTGTGTGTGTGTGTGCTTGCGAAAGAAAAAGAAAGAGAATATTAGGGATCAAAATTGAACCAGGGATGGCAATATTGATATCAGAAGAAGTAGAATTCAAGGAAAAATTAGATTGGAAAAATGGAATAATTTATGTTATAATCAACTAAAATATATAATATTAATAAAACTTTATGTATTGAAAGGTAGGTATAGAAACATATAAACTGCTAGAAATGAAAGAACTTAATGAAACCACAATAATAGCAGGAAGTTTTAGCATACTTCTCTCACAATGGGACAGACACTCAAAAAGATTTTTATAATGCAATTATTAATTTTAATTTAATATATACAGTAGAACTTCATATCAAATACATAGAAAAATCTTTTTAAATATCTGTGAACTATTCGCAAAAATTGTATATACACAAATAAGTACACAAACAAATTCTTTGTAATTTTCTAAGACCTGTCATAGTGCAATAAAACTAGAAACAACTAGCATAAACAAATCCAGAAAGTTACCTAAGAATGAAGTCACTTGGAAACAATTAAAAAATTATTTTCTGCTTAAAAATAAATAACAAAGAAAACAGAAACTATCAAAGCTTATGTGGTATAGCCAAAGATGCATTCAGAGTGAAATTCATTGTTTTAATTACTTTATTTTAAGTAAAAATGGAAAAGAACTGGCTGAGAATTTTATTCCAAGAACTAGAAAAGAAGCAATAAAACATCAATAGAAAGGAGAAAGAAGAAATTGAAGACATGGGGAGAAAAACAGAACTGATATAAAAAAATCAAAACAAGAGCCGGGCATGGTGGCGCACGCTTGTAATCCCAGTACTTTGGGAGGCAGAGACTGGAGGATCCGGGTTTGCGGACAGCTTGCTCTCTGCTCGTTCAGCTCGCTCTCTCTTTCTGTCTCTCTGTCTCTCTGTCCGTCTCTCTGTCTCTCTCTCTCTGTCTCTCTGTCTCTCTCTCTCTCTACTTAGTGAGGCCCTCCGCAACTTCGTGAGACCTGGTTTCAAAATAAAGTATAAAAACTAGGGCCGGGGGTGTAGTGCGGAGGTAGAACGCCCCTGGGTTCAATCCCCGGTACCGAAAAAAAAAAATCAAAACAAGGCTTTATTGATTTTCCCTGTCGATAAATATTTATTGCATGCCCAATGTGTGCCCAGGTACTGCACAAAGCCATGGAGGCTGCCAAGATGAACAAAATAGATGCGATCCCTGTACTTGTGGAGTTTATTTGAAAATATTTTTAAAGAAACAAACCTCTTTCAAGACCAGCAAGAGAAAAAGGAGCAAAAAATAATATAAATACATAATTTTACACATAAGAAAGTGAATGTAACTACTTACATGGAAGGAATCTTTAAAATTTTAATATGTATCATTTATGTCAATAAAATTGAAATTTTAGATGAAATGAGCTCTTTTTCATAACTAATATAAATAGCAGAATTGGCTCAAGAAAAAGCCCACAGAAGAAAGTGCAAGAGTATTAAATATTTAACACCCAAAAGACTTCAGGCCAGATGATTTTGTGAGCCTTTTCATATCTCCAAAAGGCAAAATTTTCTCATCTGTTCTTAGTGAAGTCCTTTGTGAATAATTTTATGAGACTCATTTAACCCTGATACTAAAATTTAAAAAAAATAACACCAACATATAGACCAATTTATGGAAGTATAAAAACCCTAAACACAGTATTGGAAATTTCAGTGTAGCAATGTATTAAAAGATTAAATATACCAGACTAAGCATTCCAGAAGTTGGAGACCGTTTCAGTATTAGAAATCCATTAGTTTATGTTAATAGGTTAAAGAAAAAATTATGATCATCTCATTAGATGCTAAAATGTTATTTGGCAAAATTCAAATTCTATCCTTGATTAAAAAATACTCAGAGTAAGCCAGGAAAATAAGGAGAATTTATGAACTTGATAAAATAAATGAACCAGATAGTAAATGGTGAAGCACTGGAAACACCACTAAAATCAAGAGTAAGACAAAGATACTAACCCTACTACTGTCATTTCCAGCCAAGCAATAAAAGAACCAAGTAAGGATGCGCATAGAGCAAATGAAAAGGAAAACATTGTCATTATTGTGGATGATGCGAATGACCGAAACATCCAAGGGAATCAGCCATGAGGTATGGACCCAATAAGGGAATTCTGTGAGACAGCCAGATTAATTTATGTAAAAATCCCAAACCAATAGGCTTCCTACATACTGATGATAACCTGTTAGAAAATAAAAAATTAAATAAAAGCAAATTCAAAATTTTGCATGATTCTAAAATAACTAGTAAAAAATAACAAGAAATGTATGACATAAATTTTTTTTCTTAAAGTATATAGAAACATATTTGAATGTTCAAATTAATAAATAAACACAAGTTCTTGGGTGAGTATATTTAGTTGTGTGAAAATGTCAATTCTTCCCAAATTGCTCTGTTAATTTAATCCCAATAAAAAGCCCAATGGGATTATTAACATTTTAACATGGCAAATCAATTCTTATTTTGCAAAAAGAATATTAAGAGGGAATTTATGTGCTTTCAAAAAGAACTATGAAGACACAGCGTGGAAAATTGTATGATAGAGGTAACAGAAGAAGAAACGTTGTTTAATGGAAAAGAATAGAGTATAAAAATAGATACATGTGCAGACCTATGAGAACTATGTTAAAAAGTGGCAATCATACTAATGAGGGAAGATTTTTAAAAATAAAATGGATTATGAATATTTGAATAAATATTTGAAAAATAGTGTCTATAATTACATTATACCACACACAGATTTTTTCAGACTAATTAAGTAATTAAATATAAATCATCCTACCATAAAAGTATTGGAGAATATTTGCATAATCTTTCTATTTAAAACTCCTTTCCAAGCATAACTTGAAATTTCAAAGTTATAAAATAAAACATTGTTATATATTATTAAATCTGATTTTATTGATAACTTCTAGTAAAATACTTATGTAGACCAAAAAAGTAAATGAAAAACTGAAAATAATATTTGTGATATATATATATGTCATTCGCAACATATAAAAATAGTTACAAAATGTTGATAACTCAGAAAAGTGGGCAAAAATTGTAAAGAGTAGTTCACCGAAACAAATAAGCATCAGAAAAGATGCTCAACTTCACTACTAATCAAAGAAGTTCCAATTCAAATATACACTTATCAGTTTGACAGAAACAATTGTCCAGTATTGGTGTAGATCCAAGTATAAGATGATGCAAATCATTAAGTCCTGTGAAACTATAAAGTATTTACCTAAGTGTCTCAAAGGGATATCTAAGGATACGTATTATAAAATGGTTTATAATGAAAAATTGGAAACAACCTGAAGGTTTATGAACTGGGGACTGGTTGAATTAATTATGATAAAGCCAAACAGCAAATTGTACCAATGTGTACAAAGGAGACGAGGAATTGGGAGGAAAAACCTGGCAGCAATACTACACTCCTAATTTTGTAGCCCATAGGCCACACTCCACTCAGATAATAGCAAAGAACTTAGAGGTACTCCAGGTTTAACGCTTTCATTTTATAGTTGGCAGATGTAGTTCCTCACAGATGGCTATTTATCTTCTACTTGGAGCCCTGGGTTGTAAACCCAGGCTGTGAAACCTTCTTCCTAGGGAGAGAAAACCTGACTTTGAGGCCTGGTTGTCATAAGAGAGCAGTCAAGGAGAGAGGGAATGGTAGAGTAGAGACAGCAGCATTTGTGGAATGAGAGGTACTAGGGTTATCTGAAGAGGGATGAGCACCTGACAGGTACACTGGCAGGATGACTGCTGGAAAGTACTCCAGAAAGGATGCTTGATTGATGGGGGTTGATTAATGACCCCCAGGGCCACTTCCAGCCACCAAATCCTTAGAGTATATAGTTCCACTTATTGGACCAAGTTTTGCTCTTTGGAGAAACACAGATTTGGTTTGATTCCTCTCTGTTTAACATTCATCAGATATTTGGAGTGAACTCTCCAGTTCACTTCTAATGTTTCTTCTTCAGGCTCTACATATCCATTCTCCTCCTCCTCCTCCTCCTCCTCCTCCTCCTCCTCCCTTTTGATGGTGCTAGGGACTAAACCCAGGGCTCACACATGCTAGGCAAATGCTCTACCACTGAGCTACATCCCCAGCTCTGTTTTTTTGAGAGGGGGTCTCACTAAGTTGCCCAGGATGGCCTTAAACTTGTGATTCTCCTACCTCAGCCTCCCAAGTAGCTGAGATTACAGGTGTGCACCATAGTGCCTGGCCCTTTTTATTTTTTTAACCACTTATCATATATTGACTTCTTCGCTTTTCCTCCTCTAGTCCAATTCCCTTTGATCACTTTAATTTTTAATCTCCAATTATGAAATCAAGAATTCCAATTGCAATCTGACCAATTTAGAATACAGCGAGATTTTGACTTTTCTTACCTGGGACATGAAATACAGTTCCTGTTTGTAAAGTCCTAAGCTACTTCCTTGACATCCACTTTACATGGCTGGATCATGTTAGACTCACAGAAGGGATACCGTAAATGATGATGAGCTTATGTGCTGCACAACTCTAGGGGGCTCTACTTACAACATATTGTAGATTTATATATTTCTTTCAATACCTTTCCAGCAGATGGCAGTCAAGTGTCTGAGAAAGGGGGTATCTTTTCTAATTCATACAAAGACCTAGGGGCTAGCACTGGCTCTGGCTCAGAGTCAACCAAAGCCAGGTTCTTTTTAAAAGAAACATACACTCTTTATGGTGGACTCTCCAGTATTCATCTTTCCCCTTCTTACTTGCTAACAAACCCTAATTTTGCTCAGATATCCATTTCTTCCATATGTGACTTTGAGGAAGGCAATTCCTTATTCCTTCAATGTTGGATCTGGGTTACTATAAGTCACTGTTTCTCAGTCTTGAACTATTGACACTTTGGGCCAGAAAATTTTTGTTAAGTGGCTGTCTTGTACATTGTAGGATGTTTAGAAGCATCCCTGGCCTCTCTTTACTGACTAAATGTCAGCATCATACCCCTGTCTCACCAGTTGTGGCAACTAAAAATTGTCTCCAGATATTACCAAATATTCCCTCAGAGGAAAACCGCCCCCGTTGAGAATCACTATCCTACAGTATCTCAGAGAAGCAAACTTTAACCCCTGCAACTGCTTTCCCTCTGTCTCCTTGTAATAAGAAATGATAAATTGTCTTATTCATCTTGAATCAGGTCTTCTGTTACTTGCAGCCCAAAGCATCTCCATCTAAAATAAGGAATTAGCAGATAACTCGCATCTATGCTTCCTGTGTGCTTCTATTATTGCTTTCTACCTACCTGAATAATACCTTTACTGTACCCCACTCACTTTGTTAGTGTTCTAGTCTATCAAAAGACTTTGGAATCCCAACTTTGTCATCCAAATTATTAGTTTGGTGTCACTTGTAAATCTGATAAGCATGTCATAAATACTTTTGTCTGAGTGCTGATTAAAAAATAATGTATCAACATCCTTTAGGAATAGTTGTTCAGCTAGTTATAATGTCACCTAATTTACCAGCAGTCAATTCCTATTTCTTCATCTTACTTACTAAGATTTCAAGAGAAGCTACATCCAAAAGCTAGGAGAAGCCAAGTGCAAAATGCTCCCTGATCCATAAGTCAAATAACCAGTGGAAACAGATGGGTCCATTTGGTGTGAGCAATTCTTTGAGAACTCATGGTTACTCATGATGATTTAGGGTACAGGAACTGACTATGCACTATTGCATTCTGGTGTCTTGCTGGTAAGAGCTATCACCCTCATCAGTTTGTAATTTACCCATGCCATCCATCTTGCCTGAAAAATATTAAACATTTGTTGGTATCCTATTCTTGGGCAATGGCCCTTCTGATTAAGCAAAGGAAGGGTAATGGATTTCCAAAGAGCTAAGTTTCACCTCATGACAGTGTTAACAGGTTATCTTGGAATGGTGCAGGTGGAGAGGGGTGGACAGAGTCGCACCTCTGCAGATTTACTTCCTTTAAAGAAATGCCTCTTTCACAACCACCACATTAGGCTGTCTAACCTAACCCTAATACTGCTTGTTCTCAGGAGTTTTTTTTTTTATGTCACCTTAAAGTATTGGGTCACAGCTCTTGGAGGGGACCTTGAAGATGACAGAAAGCCTGTGCAGGTCTGATCAGCACAGTTGCTAGAGGAAAGTTAGAAATGAATGTTGGGCTTGGTTTGGATTGTTAATAGGTCACATGCAGTACTTTTTTCAAGACTAAATAAGCTAGAGTTGGGGAAATATCTTGATTTGTAGTTTTAGGTATAGATATCTTTTAAGGGCCGAAGCATGAGACTGTATTCGTGTGGAGGGGGCTGAGGTTTTTTTGAAGGAAGTTGATTTTCCATTGTCAATCATGCTTTCAAGAGGTTAGAGGATTGGAAAATAAGAACTCTGCAGGTGGGGCCTGGAATCAAGTAAGGGAAAACTGCCTCCTGTCTGTCGGCCTTGGAATATGACTCAATTGGATCTTGCATTGGATGTCACACGCAAGGACACTTCTTTTGGGGTAGACCTAGTGACAAGCAGCGAGAATCGCCAGAATCCAGGGAAAGAGCAGGAAGTAGGTCATCCCTGGGAAGGGGCCTGTAGACTCTGAGGGCAGCCATTGCTAATGCTCAGTGTAAACGCTTGGTGTAGAGTCCCACTTGTCATAGTCTACCTTTCAGTTAGCTTGTGTTAAATTCTATATCCCAGCCTCCTTTCATCAGAGGAGTGGCAGGAGGGTGCGAGGCCCATACCTGGTGAAGAGATGGTTCAAGGAGAGTGGGGCGTCTCAATAGAAGACGACCCCGAGCCTACTAAGGTCATGCTGAGAATAGCAAGCAGTGTTGCAGAGCCACAAGATGCCCTGGTGATGGTGGTGAGGGGTGGACAGGAGGGATTTGGCAAATGCACCAGTATTCCTCAGGAATAGACAGACACAGCAAGGGACGGGCGCTCGGGCTTCTGTGATTTGTGGATTCCTGAACTGGTAAAGCCTGGCATGTCAGGGTATGTGACGGTGTCACCTCTGGCTACAGGGCTTTGTGCTAGTTACTTACCCTTCCAAGCTTCCGTTTCTCCTTCTGGGAATTAGGGATAAATAATAGCAACTTTCTCACAGGATTCTTGTTAAGATTGAATGAGTCATAGTAATAATCCAATATATATGGACTTGATATTATCATTACTAATCCCAAGAGTGCTGGAAAGGAGAATTAGTAGTACACTGAACAAAAAGCCCTGACAACTAATTGCAGGAGAACTCACACAAGGTGCATGGGTAGGACTGCCAGAGGAAGGGGGAGTTCTGAGCTCAGAGATGAGAGAGCAGTTCTCCTGGGTGTGCTCAGGCTGCCCCTCCCTCTGCAAACCCACAGAACTGGGCCCTTGAGATGCAGCAGCATCTCTGGCTCTCACGTTCCCTAAGCAGAGACACATTGGCAGAGGCCCATACGCAAAGGCCCAGAGTTGATTCAGACAAAAGGGTTGACCCAGCAAACTCCACTGGAAATGGGCGACACGGATTTAGTACCTAACTGCCTTGATCTCTTCTCCTCCAACTGGACTCTGGTGGAGGCGACAGGGCAAGAGTTTTACTATAATTCCATTTGGATGACTCAGTAGACATGACCATGCTGGGCAGTTTGACCCTCAGCATCATGCTGACTGGAAGCCATTCCCAGCCCTTCCTCACCTGCCTTCCTCCAGCTCTGCGTGCAGGCTGTGAGTGGGGATCCCTTGGGCACTCTGGCTCCAGCCATGCAGCCTTCCTCCCTGCCTCCAGAGCTGTTCCCTCCTCAGGTTCTGTGGCTTCCCTCATGGGGTTACTGCATTTTAGAAATTCGCCTACACCTTCACCCCCAAATAGGCTGAGTTATGACTGAAGTGCCCCTCCTTGGTACTCCATTAATACATTATGCTTAGCTCTGTCATATTATTCTGCATAATTGCTTTCTGCTCTTTCATCCCACTGGTACATATGCCCTCTTCCTTTGTTTATTCCTATTTCTAGCTCAATGTTTATTCTCATCTATAGCAAACGTTGTTTTAAACATTGCTAAATAAATTCATGAGTAAGTGAAATGAACTCAAGTATAGAGAAGTCAAAATAGAAAATATATTCATTCATAAATTCATTTAAGCATTGATTGAGCACCTGCTGTCTGCTG
The DNA here is from genome assembly GCA_004027185.1 of Glis glis. Taxonomy (NCBI): domain Eukaryota; kingdom Metazoa; phylum Chordata; class Mammalia; order Rodentia; family Gliridae; genus Glis; species Glis glis. The sequence goes on from PVJS01005040.1 coordinate 65,626, forward strand.
CACACTCTCCCCAGGCACCGGAGACACAGTGGTAAGCAAAAGACCCAGTCCTTGCCTCAGAGCATGCGTATTCTAGTGTGGAGGACAGGAGGTAAGTGAGCAGATGGCATGTTCTTAGTTGGCAATATGTATTATGAAAAAATAAAGCAAGGGAAGGTAGGGGAAGCCATTGTCATTGTACTGAGCATTTTAAAGACACTTTAAAGATAATAATTGTAAGTAAAAATGCTGAAAATATTTAGTAAAAATACAAAAAAGGAGGAACTACCGCTCAATTATGTTTTAGAAGCAAATAATGGGATTTATAACACTGGATTAAATTTTTTGAAATGATCAAGAGATGGAAGAAGCAAAATAACTAAATTTTTTTTTTTTTTTTTTTGCGGTACCGGGGGTTGAACGCAGGGGCGTTCTACCTCCGCGCTACACCCCCGGCCCTATTTTTTTCATGCTTTATTTTTTGAAACCGGGTCTCACGAAGTTGCGGAGGGCCTCACTAGGTAGAGAGAGAGA